>LR880968.1:588545-616814 GCA_904067115.1 Aegilops sharonensis | reverse complement strand
ACTTTGTTCTCATACATGGATCCCATCTCAGATTTCATGGCCTCAAGCCATTTTGAGGAATCTGGGCTCACCATCGCTTCTTCATAGTTCGTAGGTTCGTCATGGTCTAGTAACATGACTTCCAGATCAGGATTACCATACCACTCTGGTGCGGATCTCACTCTGGTTGACCTACGAGGTTTTGTAGTAACATGATCATCATCATTAGCTTCCTCACTAATTGGTGTAGGAGTCACAGGAACAGATTTCTGTGATGAACTACTTTCCAATAAGGGAGTAGGTACAGTTACCTCATAAAGTTCTACTTTACTCCCACTCACTTCTTTCGAGAGAAACTCCTTCTCTAGAAAGGATCCATTCTTAGCAACGAATATCTTGCCTTCGGATCTGTGATTGAAGGTGTAACCAACAGTAACTTTTGGGTATCCTATGAAGACGCACTTTTTCGATTTGGGTTTGAGCTTATCAGGATGAAACTTTTTCACATAAGCATCACAACCCCAAACTTTAAGAAACAACAGCTTAGGTTTCTTGCCAAACCATAGTTCATACGGTGTTGTCTCAACGGAGTATACGGTGCCTTATTTAATGTGAATGAAGCTGTCTCTAATGCATAACCCCAGAACGATAGTGGTAAATCGGTAAGAGACATCATAGATTGCACTATATCCAATAAAGTACGGTTATGACGTTTGGACACACCATTATACTGTGGTGTTCTAGGTGGCACAAATTGTGAAACTATTCCACATTGTTTTAATTGAAGACCAAACTCGTAAGTCAAATATTTGTCTCCGCGATCAGATCGTAGAAACTTTATTTTCTTGTCACGATGATTTTCCACTTCACTATGAAATTCTTTGAACTTTTCAAATGTTTCAGACTTATGTTTCATCAAGTGGATATAACCATATCTGCTCAAATCATCTGTGAAGGTCAGAAAATAACGATACCCGCCGCGAGCCTCAACACTCATTGGATCGTATACATAAGTATGTATTATTTCCAATAAGTCAGTTGCTCGTTCCATTGTTTCGGAGAATGGAGTTTTAGTCATCTTGCCCATAAGGCATGGTTCGCAAGCATCAAGTGATTCCAAAATCCCATCAACATGGAGTTTCTTCATGCGCTTTACACCAATATGACCTAAAGAGCAGTGCCACAAATAAGTTGCACTATCATTATTAACTTTGCATCTTTTGGCTTCAATATTATGAATATGTGTATCACTACGATCGAGATCCAATGAACCATTTTCATTGGGTGTGTAACCATATAAGGTTTTATTCGTGTAAACAGAACAACAATTATTCTCTATCTTAAATGAATAACCGTATTGCAATAAACATGATCAAATCATATTCATGATCAACGCAAACACCAAATAACACTTATTTAGGTTCAACACTAATCCCGAAAGTACAGGGAGTGTGCGATGTTGATCATATCAATCTTGGAACCACTTCCAACACACATCGTCACTTCACCCTTAACTAGTCTCTGTTCATTCTGCAACTCCCGTTTCGAGTTACTAATCTTAGCAACTGAACTAGTATCAAATACTGAGGGGTTGCTATAAACACTAGCAAAGTACACATCAATAACATGTATATCAAATATACCTTTGTTCACATTGCCATCCTTCTTATACGCCAAATAATTGGGGCAGTTCCGCTTCCAGTGACCAGTCCCTTTGTAGTAGAAGCACTTAGTCTCAGGCTTAGGTCCAGACTTGGGGTTCTTCACTTGAGCAGCAATTTGCTTGTCATTCTTCTTGAAGTTCCCCTTCTTCCCTTTGCCCTTTTCCTTGAAACTAGTGGTCTTGTCAACCATCAACACTTGATGCTTTTTCTTGATTTCTACCTTCATCGATTTCATCATCATGAAAAGCTCGGGAATCGTTTTCGTCATCCCTTGCATACTATAGTTCATCAGGAAGTTCTACTAACTTGGTGATGGTGACTAGAGAATTATGTCAATCACTATTTTATCTGGAAGATTAACTCCCACTTGATTCAAGCGATTGTAGTACCCAAACAATCTGAGCACATGCTCACTGCTTGAGCTAATCTCCTCCATCTTTTAGCTATAGAACTTGTTGGAGACTTCATATCTCTCAACTCAGGTATTTGCTTGAAATATTAACTTCAACTCCTGGAAAATCTCATATGGTCCATGACGTTCAAAACGTCTTTGAAGTCCCGATTCTAAGCCGTTAAGCATGGTGCACTAAACTAGCAAGTAATTCATCATATTGAGCTAGCCAAAACGTTCATAGCGTCTGCATCTGCTCCTGCAATAGGTCTGTCACCTAGCGGTGCATTAAGGACATAATTCTTCTGTGCAATAATGAGGATAAACCTCAGATCACGGATCCAATCCGCATTATTGCTACTAACATTTTTCAACCTAGTTTTCTCTAGGAACATATCAAAAATAAAACAGGGGAGCTAAACGCGAGCTATTGATATACAACATAGATATGCTAATACTACCAGGACTAAGTTCATGATAAATTAAAGTTCAATTAATCATATTATTTAAGAACTCCCACTTAGATAGACATCCTCTAATCATTTAAGTGATCACGTGATCCTAATCAACTAAACCATAACCGATCATCACGTGAAATGGAGTAGTTTTCAATGGTGAACATCACTATGTTGATCATATCTACTATATGATTCACGCTCGACCTTTCGGTCTCAGTGTTCTGAGGCCATATCTGCATATGCTAGGCTCATCAAGTTTAACCTGAGTATTCTACGTCTGCAAAAACTGGCTTGCACCCGTTGTAATGGACGTAGAGCTTATCACACCCGATCATCACGTGGTGTCTGGGCACGACGAACTTTGGCAACGGCGCATACTCAGGGAGAACACTTTTGTCTTGAAATTTAGTAAGGGATCAACTTATAAAGCTACCGTCGAACTAAGCAAAATAAGATGTATAAAAGATAAACATCACATGCAATCAAAATATGTGACATGATATGGCCATCATCATCTCGTGCCTTTGATCTCCATCTCCAAAGCATCATCATGATTTCCATCATCATTGGCATGACACTATAATCTCCATCATCTTGATCTATATCAATGTGTCGTCACATGGTCGTCTCACCAACTATTGCTCTTGCAACTGTTGCTATCGCATAGCGATAAAGTAAAGCAATTATTTGGCGTTTGCATCTTATGCAATAAAGAGACAACCATAAGGCTTTTGCCAGTTGCCGATAACTTCAACAAAACATGATCATCTTATACAACAACTTATATATCATCACATCTTGACCATATCACATCACAACATGCCCTGCAAAAACAAGTTAGACGTCCTCTACTTTGTTGTTGTAAGTTTTACGTGGCTGCTATGGGCTGAGCAAGAACCGTTCTTAACTACGCATCAAAACCACAACGATAGTTTGTCAAGTTAGTGATGTTTTAACCTTCTCAAGGACCGGGCGTAGCCACACTCGGTTCAACTAAAGGTGGAGAAACTGACACCCGCCAGCCACCTGTGTGCTAAGCACGTCGGTAGAACCAGTCTCGTGTAAGCGTGCGCGTAATGTCGGTCCGGGCCGCTTCATCCAACAATACCGCCGAACCAAAGTGTGACATGCTCGTAAGCAGTATGACTTGTATCGCCCACAACTCACTTGTTTTCTACTCGTGCATATAATATCTACACATAAAACCTGGCTCTGATACCACTGTTGGGGAACGTATTAATTTCAAAAAAATTCCTACGTGTCGGTCATCAACACTCGCGGTTTTGGCCCATTCTGGCCCGTTTCATGGACTATTTTTTCACTGTTTTGGGGTCCCGAAGTGATTTCCATGACTGACGAACCCCATGGTGCGTTTACGTGTCGGTCATCAACACTCACAATTTTGGCCGATTCTGGTCCGTTTCATGGACTATTACTCACCTTTTCCGGTCCGAAAGCTATTTCCATAATTAACGAACCCAGGGTGCATTTACGTGTCGGTCATGAACACTCGCGGTTTTTGTTGATTCTGACCCGTTTCGTGGACTATTACTCACCGTTTTGGGGTCCCAAAGCGATTTCCATGGTTGTTCAACCCCAAGGTGCGCTTACTTGTCTGTCATCAACAATCGCAGTTATGGCCGATTCTGGCTCGTTTCTTGGACTATTACTCAGTTTTGTGGCACCGAAGTGATTTGCACTATTGACAAATCCTGGGTGCGTTTACGAGTTGGTCATCAACACTCACAATTTTGGCCGATTCTGGTCTGTTTCGTGCACTATTACTCAGCGTTTTGGGGTCCCAGAGCGATTTCCACGATTGATGATCCCCGAGGTGCGTTTACGTGTCCATCATCAACACTCAGAGTTGTGGCCAATTCTATCCCGTTTTGTGGACTATTACTCGCCGTTTTGGGGTCCCGAAGCGATTTCCATAGTTGTTGAACCCCAAGGTGCGCTTACGTGTCGGTCATCAACACTCGCGGTTTTGGCCCATTCTGGCCCGTTTCATGGACAATTACTCACTGTTTTGGGGTCCCAGAGTGATTTCCACGACTGACGAACCCCAGGGTGCGTTTACGTGTCGGTCATTAACACTCACAATTTTGGCCAATTCTTGTCCGTTTCATGGACTATTACTCACCGTTTTCCGGTCCCAAAGCGATTTCCATGATTAACGAACCCCGGGGGTGCGTTTACGTGTCCATCAACACTCACAATTTTGGCCAATTCTGGTCCGTTTCGTGGACTATTACTCACCATTTTCCGATCCCAAAGCTAGTTCCACTATTAACGAACCCCGGGGTGCGTTTACGTGTCGGTAATGTACACTCACGGTTTTTGTTGATTCTGACACGTTTCGTGGACTATTACTCAACGTTTTGGGGTCCCAAAGCGATTTCCATGGTTGTTCAACCCCAAAGTGCGCTTACTTGTAGGTCATCAACACTCGCTGTGATGGCCGATTCTAGCCCGTTTCTTGGACCATTACTCAGTTTGGGGCCCCGGACTGATTTCCATGATTCATGAACATCGGGGTGCGTTTATGTGTCGGTCAACAACACTCGCAGTTTTGGCCGATTCTGGCCCGTTTCATTAATTACTGCTCTCTGATTTGGGGTCCCGTAGAGATTTCCATGATTGACGAACCCCGAGGTGTGTTTATGTATCGTTCATCAATAATCCTAGGTTTGCCCGATTCTTGGCTCTTTCATGGACTATTACTCACCGTTTTGGGGTCCCAAAGCGATTTCCATGGTTGTCAAACCCCAACGTGGGCTTACGTGTTGGTCGTCAAGACATGCAGTTTGGGCTGATTCTGGCCCGTTTCTTGGACTATTACTCAGTTTTGTGGCCCCGAAGTGATTTCCATGATTGACGAACCCCGGGGTGCGTTTACGAGTTGGTTATTAGCACTCATAATTTTGGCGATTCTGGTGCACTATTACTCAGCGTTTTGGGGTCCCAGAGCGATTTCCACGATTGACGATCCCCGGGATGTGTTTACGTGTCCATCATAAACACCCACAGTTTTTGCCAATTCTGACCCGTTTTGTGGACTATTACTCACCATTTTGGGGCCCCGAAGCGATTTTCATAGTTGTTCAACCCCAGGGTGCGTTTACGTGTCGGTCATCAACACTCACAATTTTGGCCAGTTCTGGTCCGTTTCATGGACTATTACTCACCGTTTTCCGGTCCCAAAGCTATTTCCACGATTAACGAACCCCGGGGTGCGTTTACGTGTCGGTCATGAACACTCGCGGTTTTTGTTGATTTTGACCCGTTTTGTGGACTATTACTCACCGTTTTGGGGTCCCAAAGCGATTTCCATGGTTGTTCAACCCCAAGGTGCGCTTACTTGTCGGTCATCCACAATCGCAGTTATGGCTGATTCTGCCCCGTTTCATGGATTACTACTCACTTATTTTTGGTCCTTGTGATATTTCCATGATTGACGAACCCAGGGTGTGCTTATGTATCCTTCATCAATAATCCTAGGTTTGTACGATTCTGGGCTCTTTCATGGACTATTACTCACCGTTTTGGGGTCCCAAAGCGATTTCCATGGTTGTTCAACCCCAAGGTGCGCTTACTTGTCGGTCATCCACAATCGCAGTTATGGCTGATTCTGCCCCGTTTCATGGATTACTACTCACTTATTTTTGGTCCTTGTGATATTTCCATGATTGACGAACCCAGGGTGTGCTTATGTATCCTTCATCAATAATCCTAGGTTTGTACGATTCTGGGCTCTTTCATGGACTATTACTCACCGTTTTGGGGTCCCAAAGCGATTTCCATGGTTTTCGAACCCCAAGGTGGGCTTACGTGTTGGTCACCAAGACACGTAGTTTGGGCCGATTCTGGCCCGTTTCTTGGACTATTACTCAGTTTTGTGGTCCCGAAGTGATTACCACGATTGACGAACCCCGGGGTGTGTTTACGGGTCGGTCATCAGCACTCATAATTATGGCCGATTCTGGTCTGTTTCGTGCACTATTACTCATTGATTTAGGGTCCCAGAGCTATTTCCACGATTGACGATCCCCGGGGTGCGCTTACGTGTCCATCATCAACACTCACAGATTTGGCCAATTCTGACCTGTTATGTGGACTATTACTCACCTTTTTGGGGTCCTGAAGCGATCTCCATAGTTGTTGAACCCCAAGGTGCGCTTACGTGTCGGTCCTCAACACTCGCAGTTTTGGCCGATTCTAGCCCGTTTCATGGACTAGTACTCACTGTTTTGGGTCCCGGAGTGATTTCCACGAGTCACGAACCCCGTGGTGCGTTTATGTGTTGGTCATCAACACTCAGAAATTTTGCCAATTCTGTTCTCATAGTTTTGGCCAGTTCTGACCCGTTTTGTGGACTATTACTCACTGTTTTGGGGTCCCAAAGCCATTTTTATAGTTGTTGAACCCCAAGGTGCGGTTACGTGTCCGTCATCAACACTCGCGGTTTTGGCCGATTCTAGCCCATTTCGTGGATTTTTACTCACTCTTTTGGGGTCCCGGAGTGATTTCCACGACTGACGAACCCCGGGGTGCGTTTATGTGCCGGTCATCAATACTCACAGTTTTGGCCAATTCTGGTCTCACAGTTTTGGCCAATTCTGACCCGTTTTGTGGACTATTACTCACTGTTTTGGGGTCCCAAAGCCATTTTTATAGTTGTTGAACCCCAAGGTGCGGTTACGTGTCCGTCATCAACACTCGCGGTTTTGGCCGATTCTAGCCCATTTCGTGGATTTTTACTCACTCTTTTGGGGTCCCGGAGTGATTTCCACGACTGACGAACCCCGGGGTGCGTTTATGTGCCGGTCATCAATACTCACAGTTTTGGCCAATTCTGGTCTCACAGTTTTGGCCAATTCTGACCCGTTTTGTGGACTATTACTCACCTTTTTGGGGTCCCGAAGCGATTTCCATAGTTGTTGAACCCCAAGGTGCGCTTACGTGTCGGTCATCAACACTCGCGGTTTTGGCCCATTCTGGCCCGTTTCATGGACTATTACCCACTCTTTGGGGGTCCCGGAGGATTTCCACGACTGACGAACCTCGGGGTGCGTTTATGTGTCGGTCATCAACACTCACATTTTGGGCCAATACTGGTTCTTTTCTTGGACTATTACTCACCGTTTTGGGGTCCCAAAGCGATTTCCATGGTTGTGGAACCCCAAGGTGGGCTTACGTGTTGGTCGCCAAGACACGTACTTTTAGCCAATTCTGGCCCGTTTCTTGGACTATTACTCAGTTTTGTGGCCACGATGTGATTTCCTCAATTGGCGAACCCCTCGGTGCGTTTACGAGTCAGTCATCAGCACTCTCAATTTTGGACGATTCTGGTCTGTTTCATGCACTATTACTCAACGTTTTGGGGTCCCAGAGCGATTTCCACGATGGACGATCCCCGGGGTGCGTTTACGTGTCCATCATAAACACTCACAGTTTTCACCAATTCTGACCCGTTTTGTGGACTATTACTCACCATTTTGGGGTCCCGAAGCGATTTCCATAGTTGTTGAACCCCAAGATGCGCTTACGTGTCGGTCATCAACACTCGCGGTTTTGGTCCATCCTGGCCCATTTCATGGACTATTACTCACTGTTTTGGGGTCCTGGAGTGATTTCCACGACTGACGAACCCCAACGTGCGTTTACGTGTCGGTCAACAACACTCACAATTTTGGCCAATTTTGGTCCGTTTCATGGACTATTACTCACCGTTTTCCTGCCCCAAAGCGATTTCCATGTTTAACGAACCGTGGGGGTGCGTTTACGTTCCATCAACACTCACAATTTTGGCCAATTCTGGTCCGTTTCGTGGACTATTACTCGCCGTTTTCCGGTCCCAAAGCTATTTCCACAATTCTGTGCGTTTACGTGTCGGTCATCAACACTCACAATTTTGGCCGATTCTGCTCCGTTTCATGGACTATTACTCATCGATTTCCGGTCCGAAAGCTATTTCCAGGATTAACGAACCCCAGGGTGCGTTTACGTGTCGGTCATGAACACTCGCGGTTTTTGTTGATTCTGACCCGTTTCGTGGACTATTACTCACCGTTTTGGGGTCCCAAAAAAATTTCCATGGTTGTTCAACCCCAAGGTGCGCTTACTTGTCGGTCATCAACAATCGCAGTTATGGCCAATTCTGGCCCGTTTCTTGGACTATTACTCAGTTTTGTGGCACCTAAGTGATTTCCACTATTGACAAACCCTGGGGTGCGTTTACGAGTCGGTCATCAGCACTCAGAATTTTCGCCGATTCTGGTCTGTTTTGTGCACTATTACTCAGTGTTTTTGGGTCCCAGAGCTATTTCCATGATTGACGATCCCCGGGGTGCGCTTACGTGTCCATCATCAACACTCACAGATTTGGCCAATTCTGACCCGTTATGTGGACTATTACTCATCTTTTTGGGGTCCCGAAGCGATTTCCAAAGTTGTTGAACCCCAAGGTGCGCTTACGTGTCGGTCATCAACACTCGCGGTTTTGGCCCATTCTGGCCCGTTTCATGGACTATTACTCACCGTTTTCCGGTCCCAAAGCTATTTGCACGATTAACGAACCCCGGGGTGCGTTTACGTGTCGGTCATGAACACTTATGGTTTTTGTTGATTCTGACCCGTTTCGTGGAGTATTACTCACTGTTTTGGGGTCCCAAAGCGATTTCCATGGTTGTTCAACCCCAAGGTGCGCTTACTTGTCGGTCATCAACAATCGTAGTTATGGCTGATTCTGGCCCGTTTCTTGGACCATTTCTCAGTTTAGGGCCCCAGACTGATTTCCACTATTGGCGAACATCGGGGTGCGTTTATGTGCCGGTCATCAACACTCGCAGTTTTGGCCTATTCTGGCCCGTTTTATGGATTACTACTCACTGATTTGGGGTCCTTGAGAGATTTCAATGATTGACGAACCCTGAGGTGTGTTTATGTATCGTTCATTAATAATCCTAGGTTTGTCTGATTCTGGGCTATTTCATGGACTATTACTCACCCTTTTGGGGTCCCAAAGAGATTTCCATGGTTGTCGAACCCCAATTTGGGCTTACGTGTTGGTCGCCAAGACATGTAGTTTGAGCCGATTCTGGCACGTTTCTTGGACTATTACTCAGTTTTGTGTCCCTGAAGTGATTTCCTCGATTGACAAACCCCGAGGTGCGTTCACGAGTCGGTCATCAACACTCACAATTTTGGCCAATTCTGGTCCGTTTCGTGGACTATTACTCTCCGTTTTCCGGTCCCAAAGCTATTTCCACGATTACCGAACCCCGGGGTGCGTTTACGTGTCGGTCATGAACACTCATGGTTTTTGTTTATTCTGACCCGTTTCTTGGACTATTACTCGGTTTAGTCCAAGACCAAGGTGCGCTTACTTGTCGGTCATCAACAATCGCGGTTATGGCCGATTCTGGCCCACTCCTTGGACTATTACTCAGTTTGTGGCACCTAAGTGATTTCCATGATTGACGAACCCCGGGGTGCATTTACGAGTCGGTCATCAGCACTCACAGTTTTGGCCGATTCTGGTCTGTTTCGTGCACTATTACTCAGCGTTTTCCGGTCCCAGAGCGATTTCCATGATTGACAAACCCTGGGGTGCGTTTACGTGTCCATCATCAACACTAAAAGCTTTCGCCAATTCTGACTCGTTTTGTGGACTATTACTCACCATTTTGGGGTCCCGAAGCGATTTCCATAGTTGTTGTACCCCAAGGTGCGCTTACGTGTCGGTCATGAACACTTGTGGTTTTGGCCCATTGTGGCCCGTTTCGTGGACTATTACTCACTGTTTTGGGGTCCCGGAGTGATTTCCACGACTGACGAACCCCAAGGTGCGTTTACGTGTCGGTCATCAACACACAATATTTTCCGATTCTCTTCCGTTTTATGGACTCTTACTCACCGATTTCTGGTCCGAAAGGTATTTCCAGGATTAACGAACCCTAGGTTGCGGTTACGTGTCGGTCATGAACACTTGTGGTTTTGGCCCATTGTGGCCCGTTTCGTGGACTATATCTCACTGTTTTGGGGTCTCGGAGTGATTTCCACGATTGACGAACCCCGGGGTGCATTTACGAGTCGGTCATCAGCACTCACAGTTTTGGCCGATTCTGGTCTGTTTCGTGCACTATTACTCAGCGTTTTCCGGTCCCAGAGCGATTTCCATGATTGACAAACCCTGGGGTGCGTTTACGTGTCCATCATCAACACTAAAAGCTTTCGCCAATTCTGACTCGTTTTGTGGACTATTACTCACCATTTTGGGGTCCCGAAGCGATTTCCATAGTTGTTGTACCCCAAGGTGCGCTTACGTGTCGGTCATGAACACTTGTGGTTTTGGCCCATTGTGGCCCGTTTCGTGGACTATTACTCACTGTTTTGGGGTCCCGGAGTGATTTCCACGACTGACGAACCCCAAGGTGCGTTTACGTGTCGGTCATCAACACACAATATTGGCCGATTCTGCTCCGTTTCATGGACTCTTACTCACCGATTTCCGGTCCGAAAGCTATTTCCAGGATTAACGAACCCCAGGGTGCGTTTACGTGTCGGTCATGAACACTCATGGTTTTTGTTGATTCTGACCCGTTTCTTGGACTATTATTCGGTTTAGTCCAACCCCAAGGTGCGCTTACTTGTCGGACATCAACAATCGCAGTTATGGCCGATTCTGGCCCATTTCTTGGACTATTACTCGGTTTGTGGCACCTAAGTGATTTCCACGATTGACGAACCCCGGGGTGCATTTACGAGTCGGTCATCAGCACTCACAATTTTGGCTGATTCTGGTCTGTTTCATGCACTATTACTCAGCGTTTTCCGGTCCCAGAGCGATTTCCACGATTGACGATCCCTGGGGTGCGTTTACATGTCCATCATCAACACTCAGAGCTTTGGCCAGTTCTGACTCATTTTGTGGACTATTACTCACCGTTTTGGGGTCCCGAAGCGATTTCCATAGTTGTTGAACCCCAAGGTGCGCTTATGTGTCGGTCATCAACACTCGTGGTTTTGGCCCATTGTGGCCCGTTTCGTGGACTATTACTCACTGTTTTGGGGTCCCAGAGTGATTTCCACGAATGACGAACCCCAAGGTGCGTTTACATGTCAGTCATCAACACTCACAATTTTGGCCGTTCTGCTCCGTTTCATGGACTATTACTCACAGATTTCCGGTCCGAAAGCTATTTCCAGGATTAACGAATCCCAGGGTGCGTTTACGTGTCGGTCATGAACACTCGCGGTTTTTGTTGATTCTGACCCGTTTCGTGGACTATTACTCACCGTTTTGGGGTCCCAAAGTGATTTCCATGGTTGTTCAACCCCAAGGTGCGCTTACTTGTCGGTCATCAACAATCGCAGTTATGGCCAATTCTGGCCCGTTTCTTGGACTATTACTCTGTTTTGTGGCAACGAAGTGATTTCCACTATTGACAAACCCTGGGGTGCGTTTACGAGTCGGTCATCAGCACTCACAATTTTCGCCGATTCTGGTCTGTTTCGTGCACTATTACTCAGCATTTTGGGGTCCCAGAGCGATTTAAACGATTGATGATTCCCGAGGTTAGTTTACGTGTCCATCATCAACACTCAGAGTTTTGGCCAATTCTATCCCGTTTTGTGGACTATTACTCACCGTTTTGGGGTCCCGAAGCGATTTCCATAGTTGTTGAACCCCAAGGTGCGCTTACGTGTCGGTCATCAACACTCGCGGTTTTGGCCCATTCTGGCCCGTTTCGTGGACTATTCCTCACCGTTTTCCGGTCCCAAAGCTATTTGCACGATGAACGAACCTCGGGGTGCGTTTACGTGTCGGTCATGAACAATTATGGTTTTTGTTGATTCTGACCCGTTTCGTGGAGTATTACTCACTGTTTTGGGGTCCCAAAGCGATTTCCATGGTTGTTCAACCCCAAGGTGCGCTTGTCGGTCATCAAGAATCGTAGTTATGGCTGATTCTGGCCCGTTTCTTGGAGCATTTCTCAGTTTGGGGCACCGAACTGATTTCCACTATTGGCGAACATCGGGGTGCATTTATGTGTCGGTCTTCAACACTCGCAGTTTTGGCCTATTCTGGCCCGTTTCATGGATTACTACTCACTGATTTGGGGTCCCTGGGAGATTTCAATGATTGACGAACCCCGGGGTGTGTTTATGTATCATTCATCAATAATCCTAGGTTTGTCTGATTCTGGGCTATTTCATGGACTATTACTCACCGTTTTGGGGTCCCAAAGCGATTTCCATGGTTGTCGAACCCCAATTTGGGCTTAAGTGTTGGTCTCCAAGACATGCAGTTTGAGCCGATTCTGGCACGTTTCTTGGACTGTTACTCGGTTTTGTGGCCCTGAAGTGATTTCCTCGATTGACGAACCCCGAGGTGCGTTCACGAGTCGGTCATCAGCACTCACAATTTTGGCCAATTCTGGTCCGTTTCGTGGACTATTACTCACAGTTTTCCGGTCCCAAAGCTATTTCCACGATTACCGAACCCCGGGGTGCGTTTACGTGTCGGTCATGAACACTCATGGTTTTTGTTTATTCTGACCCGTTTCATGGACTATTACTCGGTTTAGTCCAACACCAAGGTGCGCTTACTTGTCGGTCATCAACAATCGCGGTTATGGCCGATTCTGGCCCACTCCTTGGACTATTACTCAGTTTGTGGCACCTAAGTGATTTCCACGATTGACGAACCCCGGGGTGCATTTACGAGTCGGTCATCAGCACTCACAGTTTTGGCCGATTCTGGTCTGTTTCGTGCACTATTACTCAGCGTTTTCCGGTCCCAGAGCGATTTCCATGATTGACAAACCCTGGGGTGCGTTTACGTGTCCATCATCAACACTAAAAGCTTTCGCCAATTCTGACTCGTTTTGTGGACTATTACTCACCATTTTGGGGTCCCGAAGCGATTTCCATAGTTGTTGTACCCCAAGGTGCGCTTACGTGTCGGTCATGAACACTTGTGGTTTTGGCCCATTGTGGCCCGTTTCGTGGACTATTACTCACTGTTTTGGGGTCCCGGAGTGATTTCCACGACTGACGAACCCCAAGGTGCGTTTACGTGTCGGTCATCAACACTCGCGGTTTTGGCCGATTCTAGCCCGTTTCTTCGACTATTACTCACTATTTTGGGGTCCCGGAGTGATTTCCACGACTGACGAACCCCGAGGTGCGTTTACGTGTCGGTCATCAACACTCGCGGTTTTGGCCGATTCTAGCCCGTTTCTTCGACTATTACTCACTATTTTGGGGTCCCGGAGTGATTTCCACGACTGACGAACCCCGAGGTGCGTTTACGTGTCGGTCATCAACACTCGCGGTTTTGGCCGATTCTAGCCCGTTTCTTCGACTATTACTCACTATTTTGGGGTCCCGGAGTGATTTCCACGACTGACGAACCCCGAGGTGCGTTTACGTGTCGGTCATCAACACTCGCGGTTTTGGCCGATTCTAGCCCGTTTCTTCGACTATTACTCACTATTTTGGGGTCCCGGAGTGATTTCCACGACTGACGAACCCCGAGGTGCGTTTACGTGTCGGTCATCAACACTCGCGGTTTTGGCCGATTCTAGCCCGTTTCTTCGACTATTACTCACTATTTTGGGGTCCCGGAGTGATTTCCACGACTGACGAACCCCGAGGTGCGTTTACGTGTCGGTCATCAACACTCGCGGTTTTGGCCGATTCTAGCCCGTTTCTTCGACTATTACTCACTATTTTGGGGTCCCGGAGTGATTTCCACGACTGACGAACCCCGAGGTGCGTTTACGTGTCGGTCATCAACACTCGCGGTTTTGGCCGATTCTAGCCCGTTTCTTCGACTATTACTCACTATTTTGGGGTCCCGGAGTGATTTCCACGACTGACGAACCCCGAGGTGCGTTTACGTGTCGGTCATCAACACTCGCGGTTTTGGCCGATTCTAGCCCGTTTCTTCGACTATTACTCACTATTTTGGGGTCCCGGAGTGATTTCCACGACTGACGAACCCCGAGGTGCGTTTACGTGTCGGTCATCAACACTCGCGGTTTTGGCCGATTCTAGCCCGTTTCTTCGACTATTACTCACTATTTTGGGGTCCCGGAGTGATTTCCACGACTGACGAACCCCGAGGTGCGTTTACGTGTCGGTCATCAACACTCGCGGTTTTGGCCGATTCTAGCCCGTTTCTTCGACTATTACTCACTATTTTGGGGTCCCGGAGTGATTTCCACGACTGACGAACCCCGAGGTGCGTTTACGTGTCGGTCATCAACACTCGCAGTTTGGCCTATTCTGGCCCGTTTCATGGATTACTACTCACTGATTTGGGGTCCCTGGGAGATTTCAATGATTGACGAACCCCGGGG
Source organism: Aegilops sharonensis (assembly GCA_904067115.1). Lineage (NCBI taxonomy): Eukaryota > Viridiplantae > Streptophyta > Magnoliopsida > Poales > Poaceae > Aegilops > Aegilops sharonensis. The sequence goes on along the minus strand of LR880968.1, from coordinate 601,951 downwards.
TGCATTTACGAGTCGGTCATCAGCACTCACAGTTTTGGCCGATTCTGGTCTGTTTCGTGCACTATTACTCAGCGTTTTCCGGTCCCAGAGCGATTTCCATGATTGACAAACCCTGGGGTGCGTTTACGTGTCCATCATCAACACTAAAAGCTTTCGCCAATTCTGACTCGTTTTGTGGACTATTACTCACCATTTTGGGGTCCCGAAGCGATTTCCATAGTTGTTGTACCCCAAGGTGCGCTTACGTGTCGGTCATGAACACTTGTGGTTTTGGCCCATTGTGGCCCGTTTCGTGGACTATTACTCACTGTTTTGGGGTCCCGGAGTGATTTCCACGACTGACGAACCCCAAGGTGCGTTTACGTGTCGGTCATCAACACTCACAATATTGGCCGATTCTGCTCCGTTTCATGGACTCTTACTCACCGATTTCCGGTCCGAAAGCTATTTCCAGGATTAACGAACCCCAAGGTGCGTTTACGTGTCGGTCATGAACACTCATGGTTTTTGTTGATTCTGACCCGTTTCTTGGACTATTATTCGGTTTAGTCCAACCCCAAGGTGCGCTTACTTGTCGGACATCAACAATCGCAGTTATGGCCAATTCTGGCCCATTTCTTGGACTATTACTCGGTTTGTGGCACCTAAGTGATTTCCACGATTGACGAACCCCGGGGTGCATTTACGAGTCGGTCATCAGCACTCACAATTTTGGCTGATTCTGGTCTGTTTCATGCACTATTACTCAGGGTTTTCCGGTCCCAGAGCGATTTCCACGATTGACGATCCCTGGGGTGCGTTTACGTGTCCATCATCAACACTCAGAGCTTTGGCCAGTTCTGACTCATTTTGTGGACTATTACTCACCGTTTTGGGGTCCCGAAGCGATTTCCATAGTTGTTGAACCCCAAGGTGCGCTTACGTGTCGGTCATCAACACTCGTGGTTTTGGCCCATTGTGGCCCGTTTCGTGGACTATTACTCACTGTTTTGGGGTCCCAGAGTGATTTCCACGAATGACGAACCCCAAGGTGCGTTTACATGTCAGTCATCAACACTCACAATTTTGGCCGTTCTGCTCCGTTTCATGGACTATTACTCACAGATTTCCGGTCCGAAAGCTATTTCCAGGATTAACGAATCCCAGTGTGCGTTTACGTGTCGGTCATGAACACTCGCGGTTTTTGTTGATTCTGACCCGTTTCGTGGACTATTACTCACCGTTTTGGGGTCCCAAAGTGATTTCCATGGTTGTTCAACCCCAAGGTGCGCTTACTTGTCGGTCATCAACAATCGCAGTTATAGCCAATTCTGGCCCGTTTCTTGGACTATTACTCTGTTTTGTGGCAACGAAGTGATTTCCACTATTGACAAACCCTGGGGTGCGTTTACGAGTCGGTCATCAGCACTCACAATTTCCGCCGATTCTGGTCTGTTTCGTGCACTATTACTCAGCATTTTGGGGTCCCAGAGCGATTTAAACGATTGACGATTCCCGAGGTTAGTTTACGTGTCCATCATCAACACTCAGAGTTTTGGCCAATTCTATCCCGTTTTGTGGACTATTACTCACCGTTTTGGGGTCCCGAAGCGATTTCCATAGTTGTTGAACCCCAAGGTGCGCTTACGTGTCGGTCATCAACACTCGCGGTTTTGGCCCATTCTGGCCCGTTTCGTGGACTATTACTCACCGTTTTCCGGTCCCAAAGCTATTTGCACGATTAACGAACCTCGGGGTGCGTTTACGTGTCGGTCATGAACAATTATGGTTTTTGTTGATTCTGACCCGTTTCGTGGAGTATTACTCACTGTTTTGGGGTCCCAAAGCGATTTCCATGGTTGTTCAACCCCAAGGTGCGCTTGTCGGTCATCAACAATCGTAGTTATGGCTGATTCTGGCCCGTTTCTTGGAGCATTTCTCAGTTTGGGGCCCCGGACTGATTTCCACTATTGGCGAACATCGGGGTGCGTTTATGTGTCGGTCATCAACACTCGCAGTTTGGCCTATTCTGGCCCGTTTCATGGATTACTACTCACTGATTTGGGGTCCCTGGGAGATTTCAATGATTGACGAACCCCGGGGTGTGTTTATGTATCGTTCATCAATAATCCTAGGTTTGTCTGATTCTGGGCTATTTCATGGACTATTACTCACCGTTTTGGGGTCCCAAAGCGATTTCCATGGTTGTCGAACCCCAATTTGGGCTTAAGTGTTGGTCTCCAAGACATGCAGTTTGAGCCGATTCTGGCACGTTTCTTGGACTGTTACTCAGTTTTGTGGCCTTGAAGTGATTTCCTCGATTGACGAACCCCGAGGTGCGTTCACGAGTCGGTCATCAGCACTCACAATTTTGGCCAATTCTGGCCCGTTTCGTGGACTATTACTCACAGTTTTCCGGTCCCAAAGCTATTTCCACGATTACCGAACCCCGGGGTGCGTTTACGTGTCGGTCATGAACACTCATGGTTTTTGTTGATTCGGACCCGTTTCTTGGACTATTACTCGGTTTAGTCCAACCCCAAGGTGCGCTTACTTGTCGGTCATCAACAATCACAGTTATGGCCGATTCTGGCCCATTTCTTGGACTATTACTCAGTTTGTGGCACCTTAGTTATTTCCACGATTGACAAACCCCGGGGTGCATTTACGAGTCGTCATCAGCACTCACAGTTTTGGCCGATTCTGCTCTATTTCGTGCACGATTACACAGCATTTTCCGGTCCCAGAGCGATTTCCACGATTGACGATCCCTGGGGTGCGTTTACGTGTCCATCATCAACACTCAGAGCTTTGGCCAATTCTGACTCGTTTTGTGGATTATTACTCACCGTTTTGGGGTTCCGAAGCGATTTCCATAGTTGTTGAACCCCAAAGTGCGCTTACGTGTCGGTCATCAACACTCCTGGTTTTGGCCCATTGTGGCCCGTTTCGTGGACTATTACTCACTGTTTTGGGGTCCCGGAGTGATTTCCACGACTGACGAACCCGAAGGTGCGTTTACGTGTCGGTCATCAACACTCACAATTTTGGCCGATTCTGGAATCACAGTTTTGGCCAATTCTGACCCGTTTTGTGGACTATTACTCACCTTTTTGGGGTCCCGAAGCGATTTCCATAGTTGTTGAACCCCAAGGTGCGCTTACGTGTCGGTCATCAACACTCCTGGTTTTGGCCCATTGTGGCCCGTTTCGTGGACTATTACTCACTGTTTTGGGGTCCTGGAGTGATTTCCACGACTGACGAACCCGAAGGTGCGTTTACGTGTCGGTCATCAACACTCACAATTTTGGCCGATTCTGGAATCACAGTTTTGGCCAATTCTGACCCGTTTTGTGGACTATTACTCACCTTTTTGGGGTCCCGAAGCGATTTCCATAGTTGTTGAACCCCAAGGTGCGCTTACGTGTCCGTCATCAACACCCGCGGTTTTGGCCCATTCTGGCCCGTTTCATGGACTATTACCCACTCTTTGGGGGTCCCGGAGGATTTCCACGACTGACGAACCTCGGGGTGCGTTTATGTTTCGGTCATCAACACTCACATTTTTGGCAAATACTGGTTCTTTTCGTGGACTATTACTCACCGTTTTGGGGTCCCAAAGCGATTTCCATGGTTGTGGAACCCCAAGGTGGGCTGAAGCTATTTCCACGATTACCGAACCCCGGGGTGCGTTTACGTGTCGGTCGTGAACACTCATGGTTTTTGTTGATTCTAACCCGTTTCGTGGAGTATTACTCACCGTTTTGGGGTCCCAAAGTGATTTCCATGGTTGTTCAACCCCAAGGTGTGCTTACTTGTTGGTCATCAACAATCGTAAGTATGGTTGATTCTGGCCCGTTTCTTGGACCATTTCTCAGTTTGGGGCCCCGGACTGATTTCCACGATTGGCGAACATCGGGGTCCGTTTATGTGTCGGTCATCAACACTCACAGTTTTGGCCTATTCTGGACCGTTTCATGGATTACTACTCAGTGATTTGGGGTCCCTGAGAGATTTCAATGATTGACGAACCCCGGGGTGTGTTTATGTATCGTTCATGAATAATCCTAGGTTTGTCTGATTCTGGGCTATTTCATGGACTATTACTCACCGTTTTGGGGTCCCAAAGCGATTTCCATGGTTGTCGAACCCCAATTTGGGCTTACGTGTTGGTCGCCAAGGCATGCAGTTTGAGCCGATTCCCGTCCCAAAGCTATTTCCACGATTAACGAACCCCGGGGTGCGTTTAGGTGTCGGTCATGAACACTCATGGTTTTTGTTGATTTTGACCCGTTTCTTGGACAATTACTCAGTTTAGTCCAACCCCAAGGTGCGCTTACTTGTCGGTCATCAACAATCGCAGTTACGGCCGATTCTGGCCCGTTTCTTGGTCTATTACTCAGTTTTGTGGCCCCGAAGTGATTTCCATGATTGACGAACCCCGGGGTGCGTTTACGAGTTGGTTATCAGCACTCACAATTTTGGACGAATCTGGTCTTTTTCGTGCACTATTACTCAGCGTTTTGGGGTCCCAGAGCGATTTCCACGGTTGACGATCGCCGGGATGTGTTTACGTGTCCATCATAAACACCCACAGTTTTGGCCAATTCTGACCCGTTTTGTGGACTATTACTCACCATTTTGGGGCCCCGAAGCGATTTCCATAGTTGTTCAACCCCAGGGTGCGTTTACGTGTCGGTCATCAACACTCACAATTTTGGCCAGTTCTGGTCCGTTTCATGGACTATTACTCACCGTTTTCCGGTCCCAAAGCTATTTCCACGATTAACGAACCCGGGGGTGCGTTTACGTGTCGGTCATGAACACTCGCGGTTTTTGTTGATTTTGACCCGTTTTGTGGACTATTACTCACCGTTTTGGGGTCCCAAAGCGATTTCCATGGTTGTTCAACCCCAAGGTGCACTTACTTGTCGGTCATCCACAATCGCAGTAATGGATGATTCTGCCCCGTTTCATGGATTACTACTCACTTATTTTTGGTCCTTGTGATATTTCCATGATTGACGAACCCAGGGTGTGCTTATGTATCCTTCATCAATAATCCTAGGTTTGTACGATTCTGGGCTCTTTCATGGACTATTACTCACCGTTTTGGGGTCCCAAAGCGATTTCCATGGTTTTCGAACCCCAAGGTGGGCTTACGTGTTGGTCACCAAGACACGTAGTTTGGGCCGATTCTGGCCCGTTTCTTGGACTATTACTCAGTTTTGTGGTCCCGAAGTGATTACCACGATTGACGAACCCCGGGGTGTGTTTACGGGTCGGTCATCAGCACTCATAATTTTGGCCGATTCTGGTCTGTTTCGTGCACTATTACTCATTGATTTAGGGTCCCAGAGCTATTTCCACGATTGACGATCCCCGGGGTGCGCTTACATGTCCATCAGCAACACTCACAGATTTGGCCAATTCTGACCCGTTCTGTGGACTATTACTCACCTTTTTGGGGTCCCGAAGCGATCTCCATAGTTGTTGAACCCCAAGGTGCGCTTACGTGTCGGTCATCAACACTCGCAGTTTTGGCCGATTCTGGCCCGTTTCGTGGACTAGTACTCACTGTTTTGGGTCCCGGAGTGATTTCCACGAGTCACGAACCCCGTGGTGCGTTTATGTGTTGGTCATCAACACTCACAAATTTTGCCAATTCTGTTCTCATAGTTTTGGCCAGTTCTGACCCGTTTTGTGGCCTATTACTCACTGTTTTGGGGTCCCAAAGCCATTTTTATAGTTATTGAACCCCAAGGTGCGGTTACGTGTCCGTCATCAACACTCGCGGTTTTGGCCGATTCTAGCCCATTTCGTGGATTTTTACTCACTCTTTTGGGGTCCCGGAGTGATTTCCACGACTGACGAACCCCGGGGTGCGTTTATGTGCCGGTCATCAATACTCACAGTTTTGGCCANCAAAGCCATTTTTATAGTTATTGAACCCCAAGGTGCGGTTACGTGTCCGTCATCAACACTCGCGGTTTTGGCCGATTCTAGCCCATTTCGTGGATTTTTACTCACTCTTTTGGGGTCCCGGAGTGATTTCCACGACTGACGAACCCCGGGGTGCGTTTATGTGCCGGTCATCAATACTCACAGTTTTGGCCAATTCTGGTCTCACAGTTTTGGCCAATTCTGACCCGTTTTGTGGACTATTACTCACCTTTTTGGGGTCCCGAAGCGATTTCCATAGTTGTTGAACCCCAAGGTGCGCTTACGTGTCGGTCATCAACACCCGCGATTTTGGCCCATTCTGGCCCGTTTCATGGACTATTACCCACTCTTTGGGGGTCCCGGAGGATTTCCACGACTGACGAACCTCGGGGTGCGTTTATGTGTCGGTCATCAACACTCACATTTTTGGCCAATACTGGTTCTTTTCGTGGACTATTACTCACCGTTTTGGGGTCCCAAAGCGATTTCAATGGTTGTGGAACCCCAAGGTGGGCTTACGTGTTGGTCGCCAAGACACGTACTTTTAGCCAATTCTGGCCCGTTTCTTGGACTATTACTCAGTTTTGTGGCCCCGATGTGATTTCCTCAATTGGCGAACCCCTCGGTGCGTTTACGAGTCAGTCATCAGCACTCTCAATTTTGGACGATTCTGGTCTGTTTCATGCACTCAGCGTTTTGGGGTCCCAGAGCGATTTCCACGATTGACGATCCCGGGGTGCGTTTACGTGTCCATCATTAACACTCACAGTTTTCACCAATTCTGACCCGTTTTATGGACTATTACTCACCATTTTGGGGTCCCGAAGCGATTTCCATAGTTGTTGAACCCCAAGACGCGCTTACGTGTCGGTCATGAACACTCGCGGTTTTGGTCCATCCTGGCCCATTTCGTGGACTATTACTCACTGTTTTGGGGTCCTGGAGTGATTTCCACGACTGACGAACCCCAAGGTGCGTTTACGTGTCGGTCATCAACACTCACAATTTTGGCCAATTTTGGTCCGTTTCATGGACTATTACTCACCGTTTTCCGGCCCCAAAGCGATTTCCATGTTTAACGAACCCAGGGGGTGCGTTTACGTTCCATCAACACTCACAATTTTGGCCAATTCTGGTCCGTTTCGTCGACTATTACTCGCCGTTTTCCGGTCCCAAAGCTATTTCCACAATTCTGTGCGTTTAAATGTCGGTCATCAACACTCACAATTTTGGCCGATTCTGCTCCGTTTCATGGACTATTACTCACCGATTTCTGGTCCGAAAGCTATTTCCAGGATTAACGAACCCCAGGGTGCGTTTACGTGTCGGTCATGAACACTCGCGGTTTTTGTTGATTCTGACCCGTTTCGTGGACTATTACTCACCGTTTTGGGGTCCCAAAACAATTTCCATGGTTGTTCAACCCCAAGGTGTGCTTACTTGTCGGTCATCAACACTCGCAGTTTTGGCCGATTCTGGCCCGTTTCGTGGACTAGTACTCACTGTTTTGGGTCCCGGAGTGATTTCCACGAGTCACGAACCCCGTGGTGCGTTTATGTGTTGGTCATCAACACTCACAAATTTTGCCAATTCTGTTCTCATAGTTTTGGCCAGTTCTGACCCGTTTTGTGGACTACTACTCACTGTTTTGGGGTCCCAAAGCCATTTTTATAGTTATTGAACCCCAAGGTGCGGTTACGTGTCCGTCATCAACACTCGCGGTTTTGGCCGATTCTAGCCCATTTCGTGGATTTTTACTCACTCTTTTGGGGTCCCGGAGTGATTTCCACGACTGACGAACCCCGGGGTGCGTTTATGTGCCGGTCATCAATACTCACCGTTTTGGCCAATTCTGACCCGTTTTGTGGACTATTACTCAACTTTTTGGGGTCCCGAAGCGATTTCCACAGTTGTTGAACCCCAAGGTGCGGTTACGTGTCGGTCATCAACACCCGCGATTTTGGCCCATTCTGGCCCGTTTCATGGACTATTATCCACTCTTTGGGGGTCCCGGAGGATTTCCACGACTGACGAACCTCGGGGTGCGTTTATGTGTCGGTCATCAACACTCACATTTTTGGCCAATACTGGTTCTTTTCGTGGACTATTACTCACCGTTTTGGGGTCCCAAAGCGATTTCCATGGTTGTGGAACCCCAAGGTGGGCTTACGTGTGGTCGCCAAGACACGTACTTTTAGCCAATTTTGGCCCGTTTCTTGGACTATTACTCAGTTTTGTGGCCCCGATGTGATTTCCTCAATTGGCGAACCCCTCGGTGCGTTTACGAGTCAGTCATCAGCACTCTCAATTTTGGACGATTCTGGTCTGTTTCATGCACTCAGCGTTTTGGGGTCCCAGAGCGATTTCCACGATTGACGATCCCCGGGGTGCGTTTACGTGTCCATCATAAACACTCACAGTTTTCACCAATTCTGACCCGTTTTATGGACTATTACTCACCATTTTGTGGTCCCGAAGCGATTTCCATAGTTGTTGAACCCCAAGATGCGCTTACGTGTCGGTCATCAACACTCGCGGTTTTGGTCCATCCTGGCCCATTTCGTGGACTATTACTCACTGTTTTGGGGTCCTGGAGTGATTTCCACGACTGACGAACCCCAAGGTGCGTTTACGTGTCGGTCATCAACACTCACAATTTTGGCCAATTTTGGTCCGTTTCATGGACTATTACTCACCGTTTTCCGGCCCCAAAGCGATTTCCATGTTTAACGAACCCAGGGGGTGCGTTTACGTTCCATCAACACTCACAATTTTGGCCAATTCTGGTCCGTTTCGTCGACTATTACTCGCCGTTTTCCGGTCCCAAAGCTATTTCCACAATTCTGTGCGTTTAAATGTCGGTCATCAACACTCACAATTTTGGCCGATTCTGCTCCGTTTCATGGACTATTACTCACCGATTTCTGGTCCGAAAGCTATTTCCAGGATTAACGAACCCCAGGGTGCGTTTACGTGTCGGTCATGAACACTCGCGGTTTTTGTTGATTCTGACCCGTTTCGTGGACTATTACTCACCGTTTTGGGGTCCCAAAACAATTTCCATGGTTGTTCAACCCCAAGGTGTGCTTACTTGTCGGTCATCAACACTCGCAGTTTTGGCCGATTCTGGCCCGTTTCGTGGACTAGTACTCACTGTTTTGGGTCCCGGAGTGATTTCCACGAGTCACGAACCCCGTGGTGCGTTTATGTGTTGGTCATCAACACTCACAAATTTTGCCAATTCTGTTCTCATAGTTTTGGCCAGTTCTGACCCGTTTTGTGGACTACTACTCACTGTTTTGGGGTCCCAAAGCCATTTTTATAGTTATTGAACCCCAAGGTGCGGTTACGTGTCCGTCATCAACACTCGCGGTTTTGGCCGATTCTAGCCCATTTCGTGGATTTTTACTCACTCTTTTGGGGTCCCGGAGTGATTTCCACGACTGACGAACCCCGGGGTGCGTTTATGTGCCGGTCATCAATACTCACCGTTTTGGCCAATTCTGACCCGTTTTGTGGACTATTACTCAACTTTTTGGGGTCCCGAAGCGATTTCCACAGTTGTTGAACCCCAAGGTGCGGTTACGTGTCGGTCATCAACACCCGCGATTTTGGCCCATTCTGGCCCGTTTCATGGACTATTATCCACTCTTTGGGGGTCCCGGAGGATTTCCACGACTGACGAACCTCGGGGTGCGTTTATGTGTCGGTCATCAACACTCACATTTTTGGCCAATACTGGTTCTTTTCGTGGACTATTACTCACCGTTTTGGGGTCCCAAAGCGATTTCCATGGTTGTGGAACCCCAAGGTGGGCTTACGTGTGGTCGCCAAGACACGTACTTTTAGCCAATTTTGGCCCGTTTCTTGGACTATTACTCAGTTTTGTGGCCCCGATGTGATTTCCTCAATTGGCGAACCCCTCGGTGCGTTTACGAGTCAGTCATCAGCACTCTCAATTTTGGACGATTCTGGTCTGTTTCATGCACTCAGCGTTTTGGGGTCCCAGAGCGATTTCCACGATTGACGATCCCCGGGGTGCGTTTACGTGTCCATCATAAACACTCACAGTTTTCACCAATTCTGACCCGTTTTATGGACTATTACTCACCATTTTGTGGTCCCGAAGCGATTTCCATAGTTGTTGAACCCCAAGATGCGCTTACGTGTCGGTCATCAACACTCGCGGTTTTGGTCCATCCTGGCCCATTTCGTGGACTATTACTCACTGGTTTGGGGTCCTGGAGTGATTTCCACGACTGACGAACCCCAAGGTGCGTTTACGTGTCGGTCATCAACACTCACAATTTTGGCCAATTTTGGTCCGTTTCATGGACTATTACTCACCGTTTTCCGGCCCCAAAGCGATTTCCATGTTTAACGAACCCTGGGGGTGCGTTTACATTCCATCAACACTCACAATTTTGGCCAATTCTGGTCCGTTTCGTCGACTATTACTCGCCGTTTTCCGGTCCCAAAGCTATTTCCACAATTCTGTGCGTTTACATGTCGGTCATCAACACTCACAATTTTGGCCGATTCTGCTCCGTTTCATGGACTATTACTCACCGTTTTCCGGTCCCAAAGCTATTTGCACGATTAACGAACCCCGGGGTGCGTTTACATGTCGGTCATGAACACTTATGGTTTTGTTGATTCTGACCCGTTTCGTGGAGTATTACTCACTGTTTTGGGGTACCAAAGCGATTTCCATGGTTGTTCAACCCCAAGGTGCGCTTACTTGTCGGTCATCAACAATCGCAGTTATGGCCAATTCTGGCCCGTTTCTTGGACTATTACTCAGTTTTGTGGCACCTAAGTGATTTCCACTATTGACAAACCCTGGGGTGCGTTTATGTGCCGGTCATCAACACTCGCACTTTTGGCCTATTCTGGCCCGTTTTATGGATTACTACTCACTGATTTGGGGTCCCTGAGAGATTTCAATGATTGACGAACCCTGGGGTGTGTTTATGTATCGTTCATTAATAATCCTAGGTTTGTCTGATTCTGGGCTATTTCATGGACTATTACTCACCCTTTTGGGGTCCCAAAGAGATTTCCATGGTTGTCGAACCCCAATTTGGGCTTACGTGTTGGTCGCCAAGACATGCAGTTTGAGCCGATTCTGGCACGTTTCTTGGACTATTACTCAGTTTTGTGGCCCTGAAGTGATTTCCTCGATTGACCAACCCCGAGGTGCGTTCACGAGTCGGTCATCAGCACTCACAATTTTGGCCAATTCTGGTCCGTTTCGTGGACTATTACTCACCGTTTTCCGGTCCCAAAGCTATTTCCACGATTACCGAACCCCGGGGTGCGTTTACGTGTCGATCATGAACACTCATGGTTTTTGTTTATTCTGACCCGTTTCTTGGACTATTACTCGGTTTAGTCCAACCCCAAGGTGCGCTTACTTGTCGGTCATCAACAATCGCGGTTATGGCCGATTCTGGCCCACTCCTTGGACTGTTACTCAGTTTGTGGCACCTAAGTGATTTCCACGATTGACTAACCCCGGGGTGCATTTACGAGTCGGTCATCAGCACTCACAGTTTTGGCCGATTCTGGTCTGTTTCATGCAATATTACTCAGCGTTTTCCGGTCCCAGAGCGATTTCCATGATTGACAAACCCTGGGGTGCGTTTACGTGTCCATCATCAACACTCAAAGCTTTCGCCAATTCTGACTCGATTTGTGGACTATTACTCACCATTTTGGGGTCCCGAAGCGATTTCCATAGTTGTTGTACCCCAAGGTGCGCTTACGTGTCGGTCATGAACACTTGTGGTTTTGGCCCATTGTGGCCCGTTTCGTGGACTATTACTCACTGTTTTGGGGTCCCGGAGTGATTTCCACGACTGACGAACCCCAAGGTGCGTTTACGTGTCGGTCATCAACACTGACAATTTTGGCCGATTCTGCTCCGTTTCATGGACTCTTACTCACCGATTTCCGGTCCGCAAGCTATTTCCAGAATAAACGAACCCCAGGGTGCGTTTACGTGTCGGTCATGAACACCCATGGTTTTTGTTGATTCTGACCCGTTTCTTGGACTATTATTCGGTTTAGTCCAACCCCAAGGTGCGCTTACTTGTCGGACATCCACAATCGCAGTTATGGCCGATTCTGGCCCATTTCTAGGACTATTACTCAGTTTGTGGCACCTAAGTGATTTCCACGATTGACGAACCCCGGGGTGCATTTACGAGTCGGTCATCAGCACTCACAATTTTGGCTGATTCTGGTCTGTTTCGTGCACTATTACTCAGCGTTTTCCGGTCCAAGAGCGATTTCCACGATTGATGATCCCTGGGGTGCGTTTACGTGTCCATCATCAACACTCAGAGCTTTGGCCAGTTCTGACTTATTTTGTGGACTATTACTCACCGTTTTGGGGTCCCGAAGCGATTTCCATAGTTGTTGAACCCCAAGGTGCGCATACATGTCGGTCATCAACACTCGTGGTTTTGGCCCATTGTGGCCCGTTTCGTGGACTATTACTCACTGTTTTGGGGTCCCAGAGTGATTTCCACGAATGACGAACCCCAAGGTGCGTTTACATGTCAGTCATCAACACTCACAATTTTGGCCGATTCTGCTCCGTTTCATGGACTATTACTCACAGATTTCCGGTCCGAAAGCTATTTCCAGGATTAACGAATCCCAGGGTGCGTTTACGTGTCGGTCATGAACACTCGCGGTTTTTGTTGATTCTGACCCGTTTCATGGACTATTACTCACCGTTTTGGGGTCCCAAAGTGATTTCCATGGTTGTTCAACCCCAAGGTGCGCTTACTTGTCGGTCATCAACAATCGCAGTTATGGCCAATTCTGGTCCGTTTCTTGGACTATTACTCAGTTTAGTGGCAACGAAGTGATTTCCACTATTGACAAACCCTGGGGTGCGTTTACGAGTCGGTCATCAGCACTCACAATTTTCGCCGATTCTGGTCTGTTTCGTGCACTATTACTCAGCCTTTTGGGGTCCCAGAGCGATTTAAACGATTGACGATTCCCGAGGTTAGTTTACGTGTCCATCATCAACACTCAGAGTTTTGGCCAATTCTATCCCGTTTTGTGGACTATTACTCACCGTTTTGGGGTCCCGAAGCGATTTCCATAGTTGTTGAACCCCAAGGTGCGCATACGTGTCGGTCATCAACACTCGTGGTTTTGGCCCATTGTGTCCCGTTTCGTGGACTATTACTCACTGTTTTGGGGTCCCAGAGTGATTTCCACGAATGACGAACCCAAGGTGTGTTTACATGTCGGTCATCAACACTCACAATTTTGGCCGATTCTGCTCCGTTTCATGGACTATTACTCACAGATTTCCGGTCCGAAAGCTATTTCCAGGATTAACGAATCCCAGTGTGCGTTTACGTGTCGGTCATGAACACTCGCGGTTTTTGTTGATTCTGACCCGTTTCGTGGACTATTACTCACCGTTTTGGGGTCCCAAAGTGATTTCCATGGTTGTT
>LR880968.1:534709-551237 GCA_904067115.1 Aegilops sharonensis | reverse complement strand
CTAAAACGGTGAGAAATAGTCCACGAAACGGGTCAGAATCCACAAAAACCACGAGTGTTGTTGACCGACATGTAATCGCACCCCATGGTTCGTCAATCGTGGAAATCACTCCGGGACCCCGAAATAGTGAGTAATAGTCCAAGAAATGGGCTAGAATCCGCCAAAACTTTGAGTGTTGATGATCGACACGTAAGCGCACCATGGGGTTCAACAACTATGGACATCGCTTCGGGACCCCAAAACAGCGAGTAATAGTCCATGAAACGTGTCAGAATCGGCCAAAAGTGTGAGTGTTGACGACAGACACGTAAACGCACCCCGGGGATTGTCAATCGTGGAAATCGCTCAGGGTCCCCGAAACAGTGAGTAATAGTCCATGAAACGGGCCAGAATCAGCCAATATTGCGATTGTTGATGACCAACACGTAAGCGCACCCCGGGGTTCAACAATAGTGGAAATCGCTTGGGACCCCAAAACGGTGAGTAATGGTCCATGAAAGAGCCCAGAATCGAACAAACCTTGGATTATTGATGAACGATACATAAACGCACCCCCGGGGTTCGTCAATCATGGTAGTCGCTCAGGGACCCCCAATCAATGAGTAATAGCCCATGAAACGGGCCAGAATCGGCCAAAACTGCGAGTGTTGATGACTGACACATAAACGCAGCCCGATATTCGTCAATCATGGAAATCACTCCGGAACCCCAAAATTAAGTAACAGTCCAAGAAATGGGCCAGAATCGGCCAACACTGCGATTGTTGATAACCGACATGTAAGCGCCCCCGGGGTTCAACAACCATGGAAATCGCTTTGGGACCCTAAAACGGTGAGTAATAGTCCACCAAACGAGTCAGAATCGACAAAAACCGCGAGTGTTGATGACTGACACCCCGGGGTTCGTCGATCATAAAAATAACTCCGGGACCCCAAAATAGTGAGTAATAGTCACGAAACGGGCCAGAATCGGCCAAAACTATGAGTGTTGGTGATCGACACGTAAGCACAACTTGGAGTTCAACAACTATGGAAATCACTTCCGGACCCCAAAAAGGTGAGTGTTGGACGACGGACACGTAAACGCAACCCGGAGATCCTCAATCATGGAAATCGCTTGGGACCCCGAAATGGTGAGTAATAGTCCACCAAATGGGCCAGAATCTGCCAAAATTGCGATTGTTGATGACCGACACGTAAGCGCACCCCGGGGTTCAGCAATCGTGGAAATTTCTTGGGACCCCAAAACGGTGAGTAGTAGTCCACAAAGCAGGTTAGAATCGACAAAAACTATGAGTGTTGACGACCGACATGTAAGCAGACCTTGGGGTTCAACTACCATGGAAATCGCTTTATATTGGGACCCCAAAATGGTGAGTAATAGTCCATGAAACGGGCCAGAATCGGCCAAACCTGCGAGTGTTGATGACTGACACCCCGGGGTTCGTCAATCATCAAAATAACTCCGGGACCCCAAAATAGTGAGTAATAGTCCACGAAACGGGCCAGAATCGGCCAAACCTGCGAGTGTTGATGACTGACACCCCGGGGTTCGTCAATCATCAAAATAACTCCGGGACCCCAAAATAGTGAGTAATAGTCCACGAAACGGGCCAGAATCGGCCAAACCTGCGAGTGTTGATGACTGACACCCCGGGGTTCGTCAATCATCAAAATAACTCCGGGACCCCAAAATAGTGAGTAATAGTCCACGAAACGGGCCAGAATCGGCCAAACCTGCGAGTGTTGATGACTGACACCCCGGGGTTCGTCAATCATCAAAATAACTCCGGGACCCCAAAATAGTGAGTAATAGTCCACGAAACGGGCCAGAATCGGCCAAACCTGCGAGTGTTGATGACTGACACCCCGGGGTTCGTCAATCATCAAAATAACTCCGGGACCCCAAAATAGTGAGTAATAGTCCACGAAACGGGCCAGAATCGGCCAAACCTGCGAGTGTTGATGACTGACACCCCGGGGTTCGTCAATCATCAAAATAACTCCGGGACCCCAAAATAGTGAGTAATAGTCCACGAAACGGGCCAGAATCGGCCAAACCTGCGAGTGTTGATGACTGACACCCCGGGGTTCGTCAATCATCAAAATAACTCCGGGACCCCAAAATAGTGAGTAATAGTCCACGAAACGGGCCAGAATCGGCCAAACCTGCGAGTGTTGATGACTGACACCCCGGGGTTCGTCAATCATCAAAATAACTCCGGGACCCCAAAATAGTGAGTAATAGTCCACGAAACGGGCCAGAATCGGCCAAACCTGCGAGTGTTGATGACTGACACCCCGGGGTTCGTCAATCATCAAAATAACTCCGGGACCCCAAAATAGTGAGTAATAGTCCACGAAACGGGCCAGAATCGGCCAAACCTGCGAGTGTTGATGACTGACACCCCGGGGTTCGTCAATCATCAAAATAACTCCGGGACCCCAAAATAGTGAGTAATAGTCCACGAAACGGGCCAGAATCGGCCAAACCTGCGAGTGTTGATGACTGACACCCCGGGGTTCGTCAATCATCAAAATAACTCCGGGACCCCAAAATAGTGAGTAATAGTCCACGAAACGGGCCAGAATCGGCCAAACCTGCGAGTGTTGATGACTGACACCCCGGGGTTCGTCAATCATCAAAATAACTCCGGGACCCCAAAATAGTGAGTAATAGTCCACGAAACGGGCCAGAATCGGCCAAACCTGCGAGTGTTGATGACTGACACCCCGGGGTTCGTCAATCATCAAAATAACTCCGGGACCCCAAAATAGTGAGTAATAGTCCAAGAAATGGGCTAGAATCCGCCAAAACTTTGAGTGTTGATGATCGACACGTAAGCGCACCATGGGGTTCAACAACTATGGACATCGCTTCGGGACCCCAAAACAGCGAGTAATAGTCCATGAAACGTGTCAGAATCGGCCAAAAGTGTGAGTGTTGACGACAGACACGTAAACGCACCCCGGGGATTGTCAATCGTGGAAATCGCTCAGGGTCCCCGAAACAGTGAGTAATAGTCCATGAAATGGGCCAGAATCAGCCAATATTGCGATTGTTGATGACCAACACGTAAGCGCACCCCGGGGTTCAACAATAGTGGAAATCGCTTGGGACCCCAAAACGGTGAGTAATAGTCCACGAAACGGGTCAGAATCGACAAAAACCGCTAGCGTTGATGACCGACACGTAAACGCACCCCGGGGTTCGCCAATCGTGGAAATCACTTCGGGACCCCAAAACAGTGAGTAATAGTCCATGAAACTGGACAGAGTCAGCCAACACTGCGATTGTTGATTACCGGCACGTAAGCACACCCCGGGATTCAACAACCATGGAAATCGCTTTGGGACCCTAAAACGGTGAGTAATAGTCCACCAAACGAGTCAGAATCGACAAAAACCGCGAGTGTTGATGACTGACACCCCGGGGTTCGTCAATCATAAAAATAACTCCGGGACCCCAAAATAGTGAGTAATAGTCCACGAAACGGGCCAGAATCGGCCAAAACTATGAGTGTTGGTGATCGACACGTAAGCACACCTTGGAGTTCAACAACTATGGAAATCACTTCCGCACCCCAAAAAGGTGAGTGTTGGACGACGGACACGTAAACACAACCCGGAGATCCTCAATCATGGAAATCGCTTGGGACCCCGAAACGGTGAGTAATAGTCCACCAAATGGGCCAGAATCTGCCAAAATTGCGATTGTTGATGACCGACACGTAAGCGCACCCCGGGGTTCAGCAATCGTGGAAATTTCTTGGGACCCCAAAACGGTGAGTAGTAGTCCACAAAGCAGGTTAGAATCGACAAAAACTATGAGTGTTGACGACCGACATGTAAGCAGACCTTGGGGTTCAACTACCATGGAAATCGCTTTATATTGGGACCCCAAAATGGTGAGTAATAGTCCATGAAAGAGCCCAAAATCGGAAAAACCTAGGATTATTGATGAACGACAGATAAACACACCCTGGGGTTCATCAATCATGGTAATCGCTCAAGGACCCCAAATTAGTGAGTAATAGTCCACGAAACGGGCCAGAATCGGCCAAAACCGCGAGTGTTGAGGACCGACACGTAAGCGCACCTTGGGGTTCAACAACCATGGAAATTGCTTTGGACCCCAAAACGGTGAGTAATGGTCCATGAAAGAGCCCAGAATCGAACAAACCTTGGATTATTGATGAACGATACATAAACGCACCCCCGGGGTTCGTCAATCATGGTAGTCGCTCAGGGACCCCCAATCAATGAGTAATAGTCCATGAAACGGGCCAGAATCGGCCAAAACTGTGAGTGTTGATGACTGACACATAAACGCTGCCCGATATTCGTCAATCATGGAAATCACTCCGGAACCCCAAAATTAAGTAATAGTCCAAGAAATGGGCCAGAATCGGCCAACACTGTGATTGTTGATAACCGACATGTAAGCGCCCCCGGGGTTCAACAACCATGGAAATCGCTTTGGGACGCTAAAACGGTGAGAAATAGTCCACGAAACGGGTCAGAATCCACAAAAACCACGAGTGTTGTTGACCGACATGTAATCGTACCCCATGGTTCGTCAATCGTGGAAATCACTCCGGGACCCCGAAATAGTGAGTAATAGTCCAAGAAATGGGCTAGAATCCGCCAAAACTTTGAGTGTTGATGATCGACACGTAAGCGCACCATGGGGTTCAACAACTATGGACATCGCTTCGGGACCCCAAAACAGCGAGTAATAGTCCATGAAACGTGTCAGAATCGGCCAAAAGTGTGAGTGTTGACGACAGACACGTAAACGCACCCCGGGGATTGTCAATCGTGGAAATCGCTCAGGGTCCCCGAAACAGTGAGTAATAGTCCACGAAATGGGCCAGAATCAGCCAATATTGCGATTGTTGATGACCAACACGTAAGCGCACCCCGGGGTTCAACAATAGTGGAAATCGCTTGGGACCCCAAAACGGTGAGTAATAGTCCACGAAACGGGTCAGAATCGACAAAAACCGCAAGCGTTGATGACCGACACGTAAACGCACCCCGGGGTTCGCCAATCGTGGAAATCACTTCGGGACCCCAAAAAAGTGAGTAATAGTCCATGAAACTGGACAGAATCAGCCAACACTGCGATTGTTGATTACCGGCACGTAAGCACACCCCGGGATTCAACAACCATGGAAATCGCTTTGGGACCCTAAAACGGTGAGTAATAGTCCACCAAACGAGTCAGAATCGACAAAAACCGCGAGTGTTGATGACTGACACCCCGGGGTTCGTCAATCATCAAAATAACTCCGGGACCCCAAAATAGTGAGTAATAGTCCACGAAACGGGCCAGAATCGGCCAAAACTATGAGTGTTGGTGACCGACACGTAAGCACACCTTGGAGTTCAACAACTATGGAAATCACTTCCGCACCCCAAAAAGGTGAGTGTTGGACGACGGACACGTAAACACAACCCGGAGATCCTCAATCATGGAAATCGCTTGGGACCCCGAAACGGTGAGTAATAGTCCACCAAATGGGCCAGAATCTGCCAAAATTGCGATTGTTGATGACCGACACGTAAGCGCACCCCGGGGTTCAGCAATCGTGGACATTTCTTGGGACCCTAAAACGGTGAGTAGTAGTCCACAAAGCAGGTCAGAATCGACAAAAACTGCGAGTGTTGACGACCGACATGTAAGCAGACCTTGGGGTTCAACAACCATGGAAATCGCCTTTTATTGGGACCCCAAAATGGTGAGTAATAGTCCATGAAAGAGCCCAGAATCGGAAAAACCTAGGATTATTAATGAACGACAGATAAACACACCCTGGGGTTCGTCAATCATGGTAATCGCTCAGGGACCCCAAATTAGTGAGTAATAGTCCATGAAACGGGCCAGAATCGGCCAAAACCGCGAGTGTTGAGGACCGACACGTAAGCGCACCTTGGGGTTCAACAACCATGGAAATTGCTTTGGACCCCAAAACGGTGAGTAATAGTCCATGAAAGAGCCCAGAATCGAACAAACCTTGGATTATTGATGAACGATACATAAACGCACCCCCGGGGTTCGTCAATCATGGTAGTCGCTCAGGGACCCCCAATCAGTGAGTAATAGCCCATGAAACGGGCCAGAATCGACCAAAACTGCGAGTGTTGATGACTGACACATAAACGCAGCCCGATATTCGGCAATCATGGAAATCACTCCGGAACCCCACACTAAAGTAATAGGCCAAGAAATGGGCCAGAATCGGCCAACACTGCGATTGTTGATAACCGACATGTAAGCGCCCCCGGGATTCAACAACCATGGAAATCGCTTTGGGACCCTAAAACGGTGACTAATAGTCCACTAAACGAGTCAGAATCGACAAAAACCGCGAGTGTTGATGACTGACACCCCGGGGTTCAGCAATCGTGGAATTTTCTTGGGACCCCAAAACGGTGAGTAGTAGTCCACAAAGCAGGTCAGAATCGACAAAAACTGCGAGTGTTGACGACCGACATGTAAGCAGACCTTGGGGTTCAACTACCATGGAAATCGCTTTATATTGGGACCCCAAAATGGTGAGTAATAGTCCATGAAAGAGCCCAGAATCGAACAAACCTTGGATTATTGATGAACGATACATAAACGCACCCCCGGGGTTCGTCAATCATGGTAGTCGCTCAGGGACCCCCAATCAGTGAGTAATAGCCCATGAAACGGGCCAGAATCGACCAAAACTGCGAGTGTTGATGACTGACACATAAACGCAGCCCGATATTCGGCAATCATGGAAATCACTCCGGAACCCCACACTAAAGTAATAGGCCAAGAAATGGGCCAGAATCGGCCAACACTGCGATTGTTGATAACCGACATGTAAGCGCCCCCGGGATTCAACAACCATGGAAATCGCTTTGGGACCCTAAAACGGTGACTAATAGTCCACTAAACGAGTCAGAATCGACAAAAACCGCGAGTGTTGATGACTGACACCCCGGGGTTCAGCAATCGTGGAATTTTCTTGGGACCCCAAAACGGTGAGTAGTAGTCCACAAAGCAGGTCAGAATCGACAAAAACTGCGAGTGTTGACGACCGACATGTAAGCAGACCTTGGGGTTCAACTACCATGGAAATCGCTTTATATTGGGACCCCAAAATGGTGAGTAATAGTCCATGAAAGAGCCCAGAATCGAACAAACCTTGGATTATTGATGAACGATACATAAACGCACCCCCGGGGTTCGTCAATCATGGTAGTCGCTCAGGGACCCCCAATCAGTGAGTAATAGCCCATGAAACGGGCCAGAATCGACCAAAACTGCGAGTGTTGATGACTGACACATAAACGCAGCCCGATATTCGGCAATCATGGAAATCACTCCGGAACCCCACACTAAAGTAATAGGCCAAGAAATGGGCCAGAATCGGCCAACACTGCGATTGTTGATAACCGACATGTAAGCGCCCCCGGGATTCAACAACCATGGAAATCGCTTTGGGACCCTAAAACGGTGACTAATAGTCCACTAAACGAGTCAGAATCGACAAAAACCGCGAGTGTTGATGACTGACACCCCGGGGTTCGTCAATCATAAAAATAACTCTGGGACCCCAAAATAGTGAGTAATAGTCCACGAAACGGGCCAGAATCGGCCAAAACCGCGAGTGTTGAGGACCGACACGTAAGCGCACCTTGGGGTTCAACAACCATGGAAATTGCTTTGGACCCCAAAACGGTGAGTAATAGTCCATGAAAGAGCCCAGAATCGAACAAACCTTGGATTATTGATGAACGATACATAAACGCACCCCCGGGGTTCGTCAATCATGGTAGTCGCTCAGGGACCCCCAATCAATGAGTAATAGCCCATGAAACGGGCCAGAATCGGCCAAAACTGCGAGTGTTGATGACTGACACATAAACGCAGCCCGATATTCGTCAATCATGGAAATCACTCCGGAACCCCAAAATTAAGTAATAGTCCAAGAAATGGGCCAGAATCGGCCAACACTGCGATTGTTGATAACCGACATGTAAGCGCCCCCGGGATTCAACAACCATGGAAATCGCTTTGGGACCCTAAAACGGTGACTAATAGTCCACTAAACGAGTCAGAATCGACAAAAACCGCGAGTGTTGATGACTGACACCCCGGGGTTCGTCAATCATAAAAATAACTCTGGGACCCCAAAATAGTGAGTAATAGTCCACGAAACGGGCCAGAATGGGCCAAAACTATGAGTGTTGGTGATCGACACACGTAAGCACGCCTTGGAGTTCAACAACTATGGAAATCACTTCCGGACCACAAAAAGGTGAGTGTTGGACGAGGACACGTAAACGCAACCCGGAGATCGTCAATCGTAGAAATCGCTTGGGACCCCGAAGCGGTGAGTAATAGTCCACCAAATGGGCCAGAATCTGCCAAAATTGCGATTGTTGATGACCGACACGTAAGCGCACCCCGGGGTTCAGCAATCGTGGAATTTTCTTGGGACCCCAAAACGGTGAGTAGTAGTCCACAAAGCAGGTCAGAATCGACCAAAACTTTGAGTGTTGATGACCCACATGTAAACAGACCTTGGGGCTCAACAACCATGGAAATCGCTTTATATTGGGACCCCAAAATGGTGAGTAATAGTCCATGAAAGAGCCCAAAATCGGAAAAACCTAGGATTATTGATGAACGACAGATAAACACACCCTGGGGTTCGTCAATCATGGTAATCGCTCAGGGACCCCAAATTAGTGAGTAATAGTCCACGAAACGGGCCAGAATCGGCCAAAACCGCGAGTGTTGAGGACCGACACGTAAGCGCACCTTGGGGTTCAACAACCATGGAAATTGCTTTGGACCCCAAAACGGTGATTAATAGTCCATGAAAGAGCCCAGAATCGAACAAACCTTGGATTATTGATGAACGATACAGAAACGCACCCCCGGGGTTCGTCAATCATGGTAGTCGCTCAGGGGCCCCCAATCAATGAGTAATAGCCCATGAAACGGGCCAGAATCGGCCAAAACAGCGAGTTTTGATGAGTGACACATAAACGCAGCCCGATATTCGTCAATCATGGAAATCACTCCGGAACCCCAAAATTAAGTAACAGTCCAAGAAATGGGCCAGAATCGGCCAACACTGCGATTGTTGATAACCGACATGTAAGCGCCCCCGGGGTTCAACAACCATGGAAATCGCTTTGGGACCCTAAAACGGTGAGAAATAGTCCACGAAACGGGTCAGAATCCACAAAAACCACGAGTGTTGTTGACCGACATGTAATCGCACCCCATGGTTCGTCAATCGTGGAAATCACTCCGGGACCCCAAAATAGTGAGTAATAGTCCAAGAAATGGGCTAGAATCCGCCAAAAATTTGAGTGTTGATGATCGACACGTAAGCGCACCATGGGGTTCAACAACTATGGACATCGCTTCGGGACCCCAAAACGGCGAGTAATAGTCCACGAAACGTGTCAGAATCGGCCAAAAGTGTGAGTGTTGACGACAGACACGTAAACGCACCCCGGGGATTGTCAATCGTGGAAATCGCTCAGGGTCCCCGAAACAGTGAGTAATAGTCCACGAAATGGGCCAGAATCAGCCAATATTGCGATTGTTGATGACCAACACGTAAGCGCACCCCGGGGTTCAACAATAGTGGAAATCGCTTGGGACCCCAAAACGGTGAGTAATAGTCCACGAAACGGGTCAGAATCGACAAAAACCGCAAGCGTTGATGACCGACACGTAAACGCACCCCGGGGATTGTCAATCGTGGAAATCGCTCAGGGTCCCCGAAACAGTGAGTAATAGTCCACGAAATGGGCCAGAATCAGCCAATATTGCGATTGTTGATGACCAACACGTAAGCGCACCCCGGGGTTCAACAATAGTGGAAATCGCTTGGGACCCCAAAACGGTGAGTAATAGTCCACGAAACGGGTCAGAATCGACAAAAACCGCAAGCGTTGATGACCGACACGTAAACGCACCCCGGAGTTCGCCAATCGTGGAAATCACTTCGGGACCCCAAAACAGTGAGTAATAGTCCATGAAACTGGACAGAATCAGCCAACACTGCGATTGTTGATTACCGGCACGTAAGCAGACCCCGGGATTCAACAACCATGGAAATCGCTTTGGGACCCTAAAACGGTGAGTAATAGTCCACCAAACGAGTCAGAATGGACAAAAACCGCGAGTGTTGATGACTGACACCCCGGGGTTCGTCAATCATAAAAATAACTCCGGGACCCCAAAGTAGTGAGTAATAGTCCACGAAACGGGCCAGAATCGGCCAAAACTATGAGTGTTGGTGATCGACACGTAAGCACACCTTGGAGTTCAACAACTATGGAAATCACTTCCGCACCCCAAAAAGGTGAGTGTTGGACGACGGACACGTAAACACAACCCGGAGATCCTCAATCCTGGAAATCGCTTGGGACCCCGAAACGGTGAGTAATAGTCAACCAAATGGGCCAGAATCTGCCAAAATTGCGATTGTTGATGACCGACACGTAAGCGCACCCCGGGGTTCAGCAATCGTGGACATTTCTTGGGACCCTAAAACGGTGAGTAGTAGTCCACAAAGCAGGTCAGAATCGACAAAAATTGTGAGTGTTGACGACCAACATGTAAGCAGATCTTGGGGTTAAAACAACCATGGAAATCGCTTTATATTGGGACCCCAAAATGGTGAGTAATAGTCCATGAAAGAGCCCAGAATCGGAAAAACCTAGGATTATTGATGAACGACAGATAAACACACCCTGGGGTTCGTCAATCATGGTAATCGCTCAGGGACCCCAAATTAGTAAGTAATAGTCCACGAAACGGGCCAGAATCGGCCAAAACCGCGAGTGTTGAGGACCGACACGTAAGCGCACCTTGGGGTTCAACAACCATGGAAATTGCTTTGGACCCCAAAACGGTGAGTAATAGTCCATGAAAGAGCCCAGAATCGAACAAACCTTGGATTATTGATGAACGATACATAAACGCACCCCCGGGGTTCGTCAATCATGGTAGTCGCTCAGGGACCCCCAATCAATGAGTAATAGCCCATGAAACGGGCCAGAATCGGCCAAAACTGCGAGTGCTGATGACTGACACATAAACGCAGCCCGATATTCGTCAATCATGGAAATCACTCCGGAACCCCGAAATTAAGTAATAGTCCAAGAAATGGGCCAGAATCGGCCAACACTGCGATTGTTGATAACCGACACGTAAGCGCCCCCGGGGTTCAACAACCATGGAAATCGCTTTGGGACCCTAAAACGGTGAGTAATAGTCCATTAAACAAGTCAGAATCGACAAAAACCGCGAGTGTTGATGACTGACACCCCGGGGTTCGTCAATCATAAAAATAACTCTGGGACCCCAAAATAGTGAGTAATAGTCCACGAAACGGGCCAGAATCGGCCAAAACTATGAGTGTTAGTGATCGACACGTAAGCACACCTTGGAGTTCAACAACTATGGAAATCACTTCCGGACCCCAAAAAGGTGAGTGTTGGACGAGGACACGTAAACGCAACCCGGAGATCCTCAATCGTGGAAATCGCTTGGGACCCCAAAACGGTGAGTAATAGTCCACGAAACGGGTCAGAATCCACAAAAACCACGAGTGTTGTTGACCGACATGTAATCGCACCCCATGGTTCGTCAATCGTGGAAATCACTCCGGGACCCCAAAAGAGTGAGTAATAGTCCAAGAAATGGGCAAGAATCCGCCAAAACTTTGAGTGTTGATGATCGACACGTAAGCACACCATGGGGTTCAACAACTATGGACATCGCTTCGGGACCCCAAAACGGCGAGTAATAGTCCACGAAACGTGTCAGAATCGGCCAAAAGTGTGAGTGTTGACGACAGACACGTAAACGCACCCCGGGGATTGTCAATCGTGGAAATCGCTCAGGGTCCCCGAAACAGTGAGTAATAGTCCACGAAATGGGCCAGAATCAGCCAATATTGCGATTGTTGATGACCAACACGTAAGCGCACCCCGGGGTTCAACAATAGTGGAAATCGCTTGGGACCCCAAAACGGTGAGTAATAGTCCACGAAACGGGTCAGAATCCACAAAAACCACGAGTGTTGTTGACCGACATGTAATCGCACCCCATGGTTCGTCAATCGTGGAAATCACTCCGGGACCCCAAAAGAGTGAGTAATAGTCCAAGAAATGGGCAAGAATCCGCCAAAACTTTGAGTGTTGATGATCGACACGTAAGCACACCATGGGGTTCAACAACTATGGACATCGCTTCGGGACCCCAAAACGGCGAGTAATAGTCCACGAAACGTGTCAGAATCGGCCAAAAGTGTGAGTGTTGACGACAGACACGTAAACGCACCCCGGGGATTGTCAATCGTGGAAATCGCTCAGGGTCCCCGAAACAGTGAGTAATAGTCCACGAAATGGGCCAGAATCAGCCAATATTGCGATTGTTGATGACCAACACGTAAGCGCACCCCGGGGTTCAACAATAGTGGAAATCGCTTGGGACCCCAAAACGGTGAGTAATAGTCCACGAAACGGGTCAGAATCCACAAAAACCACGAGTGTTGTTGACCGACATGTAATCGCACCCCATGGTTCGTCAATCGTGGAAATCACTCCGGGACCCCAAAAGAGTGAGTAATAGTCCAAGAAATGGGCAAGAATCCGCCAAAACTTTGAGTGTTGATGATCGACACGTAAGCACACCATGGGGTTCAACAACTATGGACATCGCTTCGGGACCCCAAAACGGCGAGTAATAGTCCACGAAACGTGTCAGAATCGGCCAAAAGTGTGAGTGTTGACGACAGACACGTAAACGCACCCCGGGGATTGTCAATCGTGGAAATCGCTCAGGGTCCCCGAAACAGTGAGTAATAGTCCACGAAATGGGCCAGAATCAGCCAATATTGCGATTGTTGATGACCAACACGTAAGCGCACCCCGGGGTTCAACAATAGTGGAAATCGCTTGGGACCCCAAAACGGTGAGTAATAGTCCACGAAACGGGTCAGAATCCACAAAAACCACGAGTGTTGTTGACCGACATGTAATCGCACCCCATGGTTCGTCAATCGTGGAAATCACTCCGGGACCCCAAAATAGTGAGTAATAGACCACGAAACGGGCCAGAATCGGCCAAAACTGCGAGTGTTGATGACTGACACATAAACGCAGCCCGATATTCGTCAATCATGGAAATCACTCCGGAACCCCAAAATTAAGTAATAGTCCAAGAAATGGGCCAGAATCGGCCAACACTGCGATTGTTGATAACCGACATGTAAGCGCCCCCGGGGTTCAACAACCATGGAAATCGCTTTGGGAACCTAAAACGGTGAGTAATAGTCCACGAAACGGGTCAGAATCCACAAAAACCACGAGTGTTGTTGACCGACATGTAATCGCACCCCATGGTTCGTCAATCGTGGAAATCACTCCGGGACCCCAAAATAGTGAGTAATAGTCCAAGAAATGGGCTAGAATCCGCCAAAACTTTGAGTGTTGATGATCGACACGTAAGCACACCATGGGGTTCAACAACTATGGACATCGCTTCGGGACCCCAAAACGGCGAGTAATAGTCCACGAAACGTGTCAGAATCGGCCAAAAGTGTGAGTGTTGACGACAGACACGTAAACGCACCCCGGGGATTGTCAATCGTGGAAATCGCTAGGGTCCCCGAAACAGTACTCTATTGCAGTATAATCTATCCTTGTAAAGGTAATCAGGATAGACAACGTCGCATCCAGCGCATGGCCGGATCGATCGGCGACGTTGTGATGTGGTGTCCATGTTGCGCAACAGGCGACCGGCGGCGGATCGATCGGCGACGTAATCGAAAAGCGCATGCTATTGACGGCCGTGCATTGGATTCTTCTAATGTACTGCATTTCACAAGGATCGAACATGATTTTTCATTAGTAAATTAGTTGCGCTCGTGTGCTCAATGGATCTTTGGATATGGCAGAAATACATTGCATCTTTGGTCTGGCCCTGCATATCTGCATGGACATATAAAGTTGGAAGCAAAGTGCCGATGCAGGCTCAATTAATTTGCTTCTTTGTACAATTTTTTTAAGATGCAAGTTTGGTATATACTACTTGTGTAATACAGTATAATTAGGCAGTATATACCATGAAAAAAAGCACTATATCACCCACAAAAAAGCGGTATATACATACTTTGGCGATGTATTTTCGAAATAGCCCCATATTACACTTCTTTTGTATAACTATACTGGTTTAACAATTGTATATGCCCCATCATAGAAATGTGGTATACGCACCATCGAAATGTGTGGTATATCCCTCGCAAAATAAATGTCGTATATACTCATCACAAAAAATGACTTCTTTAGTATAACGAAAAATGTGGTATATAGCCACACAAAAAATGTGGGATATAGCCCATCACAAAAAATGTGGTATATACTCCATCACAAAGAAATGGTATATACTCTCCCCTGCAAAATAAATGTGTGCTATATACTCATCATAAAAAATGACGTCTTTAGTATAACCGAAAGTGTGTATGTAGCCCATCACATAAAATGTGGTATATAGCCCATCACAGAAAAAATACAGTATATACTCCATGAAAGAAATGTATCACTACAAGAAATATGTCAACTTATGACCACCACTATTGGTCACTGAATGGTCACAAATTTCCATTTATGACCTTTTTGTGACCAAAAACAGAAGGTCAAAAGCTGGGCGTCGTAAACTCACTATAGCGACCTTTCTTCTGGAATGGTCAAAGACGTTTACGACCAAAATATTACTACTGTGGCGTTTTGGTCACTAGCAACCTCCCCCAGGCCACGTAGGCATCCAGCGTGGCAAGCTGATGTGGCACAAGATTCAGCCCGGTCCAATTCGATTTTCTACATGGGCCGATCCCAACAATTCGGCCTTTTCAATATATATTTATTTCTGTTAATTTTCACTAGCTACATGGGCCTGGCCCAGTAATTCGGCCTTTTAAATTTCTTTGCCTATCCCTTTTGACAGATTTTTTTGGTCTTGTTTTTTCTGGGCCATTTCTTTCCTGGGCCTCTCAAGTTTTCCCCTCAAAAACTAATTGTTCAATATATCTTGGGCTGGGCCGAAATAATTGATCCAATCCAACTTCTTTTATTATGCCATTGACATTACAAGACATCACACTACAAGTTATCTTGGGCCTAGCCCAGTTCCGATACATTTTCAAAGCAACATGAAATATTATAGGAGCCCAAAATATAGTTACATGCATTCATTCTAGCAGTACATATCTTTACATCCAACCAGTAAGTGCCAAACAGAACTATTCTACAACAAAGAAAATAAAATAGATGACAAGACATCACAGAAGTTCCTATTGTCCTCCTCCTTCAACATTTGAAAACCTTCACCTGGGAGTAGATCAATCATGAGTGAGAAACAATACAGCAGCAAAACAATACAGAAACAATACGGTTGATTATTCAAAGAAATTAAACTAAGTGCAGGTCACCCAAAGCTGAATTTCTTGCAATCCAAACAACATAAACAGTAGGAAGATGGTTGCATAGATACAAATCCATGTGGTAGCAACAAAATTGGCCAATCTGGACCGCATCTTCTCTGTTTGGTACTAACTAAAAAAACTGGACGTGTTCATACAAATCCCTCTTGAATTCCTTACATAGCCAGGATTTGCATCAAATATTCCTTAATTTAGCGGCATTTGTAAGCAGAGAAAGAGAGGGAGGGAGATGGGGATGCTACGTACCTTGTCCTGAAGTTCCAACGACCAGACCAGAGAGAAGTTGCTCCTCGTCTTCTTTCCTCAGCCCAAAATTTGCCTGCAATAACCACAATTCATTGCATCAACCAGCGATCTGATCT
Source organism: Aegilops sharonensis (assembly GCA_904067115.1). NCBI lineage: Eukaryota > Viridiplantae > Streptophyta > Magnoliopsida > Poales > Poaceae > Aegilops > Aegilops sharonensis. The sequence continues at coordinate 535,361 of LR880968.1, read as the reverse complement.
CACAAGCGATCTGATCTCACAAGCCCCACCCAGGTGGTGGACTGGTGGTAGTATAGCAGCTAGAAGGCTCATCACTCACCGGTTGAAAAGCTTGACCCGGTACTCCATCTCCTTCTCCACCATCCCGAACATCTGCATCGCACAACCACCACCATCAATTGACCTCAATCACAAGCTCGAAATCGAAGAGGAAGGCATATACACACAAAAAAAGAACATGAAAATTCCAGAAAAAGGCGACTGGTCAGAGAATGAATGCCAGCAGCAACTTGAGAATGAATGATTGATATCCTAGAAGTTGTAAACTGGAAGCCAGAGAAGCTACTAGTCAGGTTAGTTTCCACAGGTTAATTAGTTTCAAGTTCTGAAACTGAATGCATGGGGTCGAGTATCAGTATTCTGTGTAAATTAGTCATATGATGTACCTGTAGTTACGCAATGATTTTGCTCACGTTAGATAGCATGTACTTCTATACGAGAGAAAGAAGGATTGCTAGCAAATCTGCTACATTTTATTGTGCAATGTCAGTCAGTTTGTGTAGCTAAACTGCCAACAACGAACCAACCAAGTGCATATATACTGCTCGTGAGCATGACCAATTTTTTAATCAGACAAAACCAAATATGTTGCAGAATTAACATGGCAGCAGAG
>LR880968.1:506103-527956 GCA_904067115.1 Aegilops sharonensis | reverse complement strand
CCTAGGGCAAAAACTGCCACATGGACATGACACATAGGCAAAACTGATGAGGTGGCGCCTAGTCATAGCAACCCACCACAATTTACAAGGCTATGACCATCTATATTGGTCGTTAACAACTAGAAATAAGGCAGCGGACTAGCGCTGTTAGCTTTATGACCATTTCATGTAAGGAAATTATGACCTTTCTGACCAAAATGGTCGCAATGGTTTAGGGTTTGGAGCCCCTCGAACAGCTTTTGACCAATTGGTCTCAAATGGTCATAAATCTATGACCAATTCTTCCAGGGTCACTGACAGAAGGTCATAAGTTGACATATTTCTTGTAGTGTATATATAACCTGCTAAAAATAAATAAATGCAAAGTGGAAAAAGTGAATATACCACACGTACCTACACAATATACTAGCTAGTTCCCTTAAAGTTGTTTCTTTTTGCGGAGACCATAATAAGGTTGAATATATAGACATGCTCCATCTAGTATATACAAGTCTGCTTATGTGGCATGTAGATGAGAAGAGAGGTGTTTTAAGTAATATAATACGTTACTGTCACATAGCCCTTCCTAAGATAAAATTAGTGTACAAGCTAATAAATACAACCACTTATGACGCTATCTTTATGTTACTTCCAACTATGAAATTAGTAATATAGACTAGTGTCATATGTATGACACTAGTGTAAGTTAATCCCCACTATGACTAGCCTAAAAAGTGAACCGGATAGTGTTGACAAGAACAAATTAACCATGCAAATGATTACTAGTCAGAAGATTATAATATCTAACTCTTTAATTATCCTTAATTTTCAAGGGTATCTGGTTTGTTTAATACTAGATTCGAGATATTTTTCACAAAAAACTCATTTTAAATTTTCTTGATCGAAAGATATCGGTAGTCGACCAACCTGTAATGTAAAGTTTAGTTTCACTTCTATCATCTGGCTCGGCTTACTTCCGAACTAGCTTCTACTAGATGGAATATGTATCGATTAATTCCACGCACTAATTTGATATGTGTCGCTTACAAGTGCCTTATGATATCACTGGATTCCCTCATGAGTCGACTTCTCACTCTTTGTTGTTGTAGTACATGGCAGAATCGGCGCCAACAATTCCTTGATATTGGAGGTAGATATGATGTGTAGATCGCATGCCTGTCAGCTGGATGCGTGCCCGAGACTATAGTCGATGTGGCCAATATTTTGAAACTTTCAACCATAGAATCAAAATATTCAGAGTTGGTCCCATTTGGTCAAACTAGTTTAATCCAATCGCTGTGGGAGAGTTATGTATGTATGATCTAGTCACGTCCAAATGATTGCATTTCCTTGTTATTCCTCGTAGCCGCATGTTTCTTAGTTTAGTGTTAACCTCCACATGTGTACATTATTTGTGAAAGCAGCCGCTATTTATTTAATAGAAGACCTAATGCATGCTTAATTATCCCTGTCTTATAAAACTGGCTCTGGAGTGGGGTGGGGCAGACGCGGCATGCATCTGTTAGAAACTAGATGAAACCCCGCGCGTTGCTGTGGAATCGGTTGCAATATATTTTAATGTGATTTTATTGGGTGGAATATAAATATTTAGATAAATAACACATGAACCAAAATTAAAAATACATATTATTTATTGTATTTGATTATGTGTAGTTGTAAAATATATATTGAATATAATTAGAATAATAAAATAGGAATCTTTTCTGATGCACAGTTGCATGTGGCGGTGGTGGGTCTTTTCCCGTGTATGGTTGCATGTTTAGGTGGACCTTATCTCATCCATAATTGTATGGTGATGTGGCATGCTTGCATGTTGAGATAAATAAGTTAGTGAGGTTGGATCTCTTAAATATATAGGGTTCATACTCCGCTACCACCATCACATTACACATTACATCTCACGTTCAAACAAGCAATGGCAATGGAGTTCCTCTCTTCTTCCTTCTCGTGCCCTCGTCACAATGTAGCTTCAGTGCTGCTACTGTTGCTTAGCCTGTGCATGTTTTCATGCAGAGTACTTCCTCCGTTTCTAAATATAAATCTTTGTAGAGATTCTACTATGAACCACATACGGATGTATATATATACATTTTAAGTATAGATTCACTCATTTTGCTTGGTATGTGGTCCATAGTGGAATCACTCCAAAGACTTATATTTAGGAACGGAGGGAGTACATGGAGGATCATCTCTCGGTTTTGCTTTGCACGACCATTTCTGATGCCATTGGTGATCAGGTGCAGAGTTTACTGAGGTCACCAGTGTCCAGCGGAGCAAAAGGCACAGGGCGAGCACACGGAGCTGGCAGTGGGTTAGAACCACTGTCTGGCCTCGTACGTACGTAGGATGCGATCATCGGAGTGGTTGACACCGGTCGGCATTTAGTTACCACTGCATGGCTTTGTACGTAGTGAGCAATTGAGTGAACTGCCTCGCATCTCTATATGACATGCAAAAATATGTCGCACGTGTGTTTCAATTGAATTTTGCTAGCACATTTTAGAGGACCGGGACTCCGGGAGATAACTATAATATTGATTCAATGACCCGCTAGGACTAAGTGCTCTAATTATTTCCTAGTCAGACCGAGCCAGTCACTCCCATTTTAACATCCTCTCTAGGTAAGTTGATGTTTCGCTAACTAATATATTGTCCGGCGGTTACAGACCATGACAAAGTTTTGATTTTTCTTAACTGATGAATTTCTCTAATCGACCAATTGCAATATATACATACATTGGTTCCATGTAACTATGTACTACACAACATCGCGCCTCTCATGCACAAATTATCGTCTGGCTCGGCCTACAAACCAGCTTCAGGTCCCTTGGATTTAAGTTAAGTGAAGTTCTATATTTATACCCGGTTCCAAGTTCCGTTAGAGCGATCCGACGGCTGGAAGGCTCAAAACGACATGGAGGCTCGTAGGTAGCCGCGTTATACTGTTTTTCAATATATCAATGTGTAGAACACTTTATTGGTTTCATTAGATATGACTGGATTCCCACACGCACCGAGTTCTCACTCTTTGTTGACCCAAGTCTCGAAGGTGTATTAAAACAACAGACGGTTGACGTGATGTGACTTAATTTGAAACTTTCAACAGGAAAAAAATATGTATATTCGGATTTGGTCAAATTAGTTTAGTCCAATCGCGGTGGGTGAACGCACGTATGATCCATTCGTGCTTGTCCAAATTATGTGCTGCCGTGTGCTTCTTAATTTAGTGTTAATCACCATACATTATGTTTGAAAGAGAACCCTTAAGAGAGGACCTAGTCAATGTTTGATGATCTATGTGCTAATTTACTTGGTTACGTACGTTTTTTTAGAGAAAAGGCACATGCCGTGCCCGAGAAAAGGCTCGAACCTCGACCGGCTTCAGAAATGCTCCAATTTGGTCAAACTAGTTAAAAAATCCAATCGCGGTGGCAGTGCGTATGTATGTATAATCGAGTCACGTACAAATGATCGCATTTCGTCGTTGTTGCTCGTAGCCGCTTGTTTTTTTAGTTTAGTGTTAACCACCACATTTGTACATTATTTGTGCATTTGTGAAAGCAGACGCTATTTAATTAATATATGACCTAATCAATGTGCAGGCGTTGTCATATTGCTTCCTACCACGTAATTTGTTTTTCTAAATAATCTATTGTCCTGCGACCATGACCACATTTCAATTTCCTTATTTGACAAATATCTACAATCAACCTACACACAAACATTGGTTCAGCGTAACTATGTATTACATAACATCGCACCTATCATGCATCGACTGCTCGCCCTACGAATAGTGGCGAAGCTAAAACCATAATTAATGGGTGGCCAAACGGGATCACAATTCACATACAAGATATAGCTTCAGAGATTGGAGAAGCCGGGTGATTAGAAGAGATATTAGCAGCAGGAGGATGGATAATTTCTCACGGAAGGGGGGGCAGGGCCCGGTTGGTCACACCGACGCTCCGCCACTTCCTACAAACCAACTTCTACTCCATCGGATTCAAATTAAACAAAGTTCTGGATTTATGCTAAATTCCAAGTTTTTACGAAAATATTTTAACGTGTAGAACACTTTGTTAGTTTCATTAGATTCTTTATTATAAATATATGTTTGGACCATGTGTATTTTTAATATTGGAGGTCTTACCATATTTTTGTGAACTTAACTAAACTTAAACAGGTTTGTCTTAAATCAAATATATAACTTAATTTGGAATAGAAGGGGTGGTGGGCTGGGGATGGGGTGCAATCGCCTAAGATTAATTTCTTGAGCTAATTCAATATTATTTACATAGCCGTTGATTTTTTAAAGGCATAGCCATTGATTTTTTAAAGGTATAGCCGTTAATCAATCTAGTGCACCAATAATCCAAAGAAAAATAAACGTGTATGCTGTCACTGGATTCCCACGGGCACCGAGTTCTCACTCTTTATTGACCTGACTCTTGAACGGGTATTGAAACAACAGACGTGTGGGAGTTGGTTCATGTAAATTCACGGACGTAAAAGATGTGTAAAAGAAGGTTTGACATGATGTGACTTAATTTGAAACTTTTGACCAGAGAAAAAATATTCAGATTTGGTCAAATTAGCTTAATCCATTCGCAGTGGGTGAACATATGATTCATTCGTGCGCGTACAAATGATTGCATTTTTTCACTGTCAAAACTCCATGCTTCTTAGTTAAGTGTTAGTCACCAAATGTGTGTACACTTTCCCTTCTTCTTACTCCATGCGTGCTGATCACCGTGTAGCTTTGGTGGTGCTACTGCTTTGCCTTTGCATGTTGTCATGCAGAGTACACGCAGGATTGTCTCTCAAGGTAATTAATTAGTTATAATGCTCGGTCGGTTGAGTGAAACACACACACACACACACACACACACACATGTTTTGTAGCGTGTCTTGAAAAGGTATTGCAAACAAACGTGTGGAAGTTGGTTGATGTAGATGCGCGCATGTGGTATAAAAGGTGTTTGATATGATTTGACTGGAGCTTTCAACAGGAGAAAATATATTTGGATTTGATCAGGTCTGGAACTTCTCCATAACCGATATGTCTGAACTGGACATGTGATCCAAACATTATAAATAAAGTATATATTTTCTACCAACCAGTTGCCATATAAATAAACATTATTATTAGTTCAACATAATTATATGTAATGTTGCACATGTCAAATTAACTATCGGCTGATTGGGCCTAGCTACCTTTGAAGTAGCTTCTAGATGCAATGGATTAGACTAATTCCACGCACTAATTCACCATGTATTATTTAAAAAATATCATTAATCAACCTGGTGCACCAAGAACCCAGAAAAGATTGACATGTATGATATCACTGGATCGCACCCCGTGCATCCATCCATCATCTGTCGTTCCTTTGAGATTTGTGGCATGTTTTGTTTTGGCAAAGTTTGTCTTGTTTCAATATGTATTATTTAATGATGTTTAGCTGTAGTTTTTTTGCTTGTTTCAAAGTGGATCATAATATTTCATTGTGTGTTAGAAAATCCACTCCGAAACAAGTGCACTCTTCTTATCTGTAAACATTATGATAAACTTCGAAACGACAAAAAGAAGACCCGACGACCTAATAATAGTATACTTGTCACAAATTAGAAAATCTGTCACGAATCTTAAAGCAGCGACGGACATTGATGCATGCATGGCAAAATATGATTTCTCTGTGCCGGAGCTTCATAAAGCTTGACCGGCGCGAGCATGTCCTAAAAATTAATGGAAACAAATGGTGTGGTAAAATATTCTATTTGGATTTTATCAGCTTTGGAACTTATCCTGCAGCGATATAGTTGAACTGTTTATGTAAACTTCTAACGGGGTAAATAGGTTCAAGTGTGGCAATCCTTAGTAGGCCGTGTTTGTTTGGGCTTAGGATTTAGCTTTTGCAGGTTTTCCACTTTGGCTAAAAGCCAAAAATGCTGCCATTTAGGGGCTTTCGGCTTTGGCTTTTGGATTATACCATCACATAACAATATTGATTTAAAGCCCCTGGAAAAATAAAATATTGATTTATAAGCCAAAAGCCCCTATTTATGAGCTTTTTTGGCTTTTAAGCCAAAGTGGAAAAGCTACAAAAGCTGAAGTATAAGACAAGGAAATAGGGGCGTAGTTGTTCAATAGGGTTTTGTTAATCGGTTTGTGAAAGAGAGTCGACCGCGTCCAAGTGATTGCATTTTCTCAATGTTACCCATGGCCGCGTCCTTCTTAGTTTAGTGTTAACCACCACATGCCAATTAGTAGAAGAGACGACTCAATCAATGCTTACCTTACCTCTGTGTTATTGACATGGCTATGCATCTCGGTCTGGTAGGTCAGGGGTGCTTTGGCTTTAGTTTCAGAAAGCTCATGTAAAAGATTAGGTGGCGGTCTAATTCTTCAATGGAAGATGTTGAGAAGGCTCGTTTGCTTTAGAAAAGGGAGAAGAAGGGGTGAGGGTTGGATCAGAGGACCAGTTCTAACGCGCGGCATAAAACCACTATAAATCCATACTCCAGTACCACAGACGAGACCCATCACATTACACATTACATCTCAGAACCAGGAGAGCAATGGCAAAGGGATTCCTCTCTTCTTCCTCCTCGCGCGCTCGTCACCGTGTAGCATGGGTGCTGCTTTGCCTTTGCATGATGCTATGCAGAGTGCACGGCGGATCATCATCTCGGAAGGTATGAAATTAATCAAGCAAGCAAGTTTCCGTAGTTCAATTAGTTAACCCACCTTTGCATGCACTCATGCGTCTATATATGTTTAGGTCTACATAGTTTACCTAGGCGACGTGAAGCATGGGCACCCCGACCATGTCGTGGCTTCGCACCATGACATGCTCACCACACTTCTCGGAAGCAAGGAAGAATCTATGGCCTCCGTGGTGTACAACTACAAGCACGGCTTCTCAGGCTTCGCCGCCATGCTTACACCGGAACAAGCAAAGCAACTTGCAGGTTGGGACTCATCGTATGTCAAGCTTGATCAGTCCTGCTTGCGTGACAATTTCTTATGTGATGCATGTGTGATTCATGCAGAGTTTCCGGAGGTCATCAGCGTCGAACCAAGCAGAAGGCACAAGGCGAGCACCACGCGGAGCTGGGACTTTCTTGGGCTCAACTACCAGATGGCTGGCAGTGGGCTTCCCCATGGAACCAACTACGGAGAGGATGTCATCATCGGAGTGATTGACAGTGGTTAGTATTTAATATTATTAATTTCATGTTAGACCGAGCCAATCACTCCCATTTTATTTTTTGCGAATACACCCTCTTTTTAATTTGGCACCATATCTTTCTTACACAAACCGACTAATCAGGGATCTGGCCGGAGTCACGAAGCTTTAGCGACCAAGGGTACCCACCGATACCGTCAAGGTGGAAAGGGATGTGCCAACTAGGGCCAGACTGGGACAAGAACAACTGCAGCCGCAAGATCATCGGGGCACGGTTCTACAGCGCTGGACTTCCTGACGAGGTCCTCAAGACGGACTCGCTCTCACCTCGTGACTATGGCGGCCACGGCACGCATTGTGCATCCACCGCGGCGGGGTCGGCCGTCCAAGCAGCCAGCTTCCATGGCCTCGCCAAGGGGGTTGCACGGGGAGGCGCACCACACGCTCGCATAGCGGTCTACAAGACCTTATGGGGCGCTGACGGCTCTGGCGAAACATCGGCCTTTCTTGCTGCCATCGATGATGCAATCCACGATGGTGTGGACGTGTTATCGTTGTCCGTCGGATTCCCGGACGAGAACTCGTTTGGCGCCCTGCATGCGGTTCAGAAGGGGATCACCGTGGTGTACGCGGCCGGGAACGACGGACCTAGGCCTCAGACCCTTGAGAACACTTCACCGTGGGTCATCACCGTGGCAGCGAGCAAGGTTGATCGGTCATTTCCGACGGCGATCACACTAGGAAACAACCAGCATATACTGGTAAGTATACGTGTATGACTTTGAAAAGCTCCGAAAAATCACATGTTCAAATGTTCCGTCGTGTATATATTCCTATTCCTGAGCAAACTCTGCCTGGCTATTTCTTTTTGTAGGGTCAGTCCCTCAACTACCACGTGGTGAACTCATCGGCCGAGAGCAGCCGTTTTACAGGCCTAACTGTGTCGGAGTAAGTAAATTAGGGAGTAACTATAAGTTGCCTGAAAAACAATTCGCGTCGGTCGATTTTTGCTCATCGCACCCCCGCATCTCCCTACTTCCCGTGGGCCCCCTCGACACTGACCAAACTGGCAGGCACCACCACCAAAGGTCGGCGAGCGCTCACTTGCCTCACCTTGCCTCGCCTTGCCTCCCCACCCTGCCTGAAGCATCTCCCCTACCATGCAGCTGCCGGCCCCGACATAGCTATAACCACCTTCACCCCATCTAAGGCGTCGGCGACCCCTGAACCCTGCACCATCAACCCCCTTGGCGCCTGCACCGGCGATGCCACTGCCAGTCATGTCATCCCTGTCCCCAGCGAGGTCCTAGCGAGGCCTTGTCGGAAACGCCGCAGCCGTCCGTGTCGCTCCCATCTCGGCCATGTTCCTCTATGCTGCCTCCCCGTCTTCTCCAGCAAAATTGACTGGCAGAAATACCATTTTTAGGCAACTTACGAATAGGGAACACGAATAAATCAAGTTACCTGTTAGTTTTTCAATTCTGACACAAACTTTATTTTTTTTATGTATGTAGTTGTACCATAGCATCTCTTAATGCCACTGCCATGGACGTGAAAGGGAAAATCCTGCTCTGTTCTCCCTTGCCAGATGATCCATTGGCGATCGCCCCAGGGATCATTTTCAACAACGCGTTACAATATGTCCGGAATGGCGGGGGAACCGGACTTATTTTCGCTCAATATACAACAGACCTTTTAGGTGTTTGCCAAGGCATAGCCTGCGTCATCGTGGACCTTGACACTGGCAAGAAGATCAAAAAATACATCCTTGGCACAAGGTACGTACGTAGGCGCACCCAATTTCATTACATTTAATTTGATTACGTACGTAGGCATTGAGTCTATCCCTTCTGATTAATAGACATTTTCATTTGTAACTAAGCAGCTCTCCCATGGCAAAGATCGAACCGGCGCGCACTGTTATCGGGAAAGAGATATCCGCGCCAAAAGTGGCATCGTTCTCCTCTAGAGGTCCATCACCTGATTACCCCGAAATTATCAAGGTACATACAATGCAAACGTGGCAACAGTGGACTAGCGAGTCATTACCAAGCCTATCATGAGCACATCCTTGTATCAGCTTTTGTCTCACACTGTCTTGCACTCTTGCTTCTTCAATAGCCTGACATAGCTGCACCGGGAGCCAACATCTTGGCAGCAGTGGGAAATTCCTACGTATTTATGTCTGGAACGTCAATGGCAACCCCACACGTAGCTGGCATCGTCGCACTGTTGAAAGCTCAGCACCCAGATTGGTCTCCTGCGGCGATTAAATCAGCCATCGTAACCTCCGGTAAGCGGACTGCAGCTAGCCATTGCCCTGAGATCATCCGATTCCTAGTTCACCAGTTTGTGACTTTTTTTTACCTTTGTTTTGTTGTTTCTGCCTTGTGATGAAGCCCATGTAACCGATGAGCGTGGCATGCCGATACTGGCAGAAGGGCTGCCTCGAAAAATCGCTGACCCATTCGACTACGGCGGCGGGAACATCAATCCTGGTGGCGCGACCGATCCCGGTCTGGTCTATGACATCGATCCCCGTGACTACAGCAAATTCTTTGGGTGCACCATCATCAGGAGGGCGAACGTGAGTTGCGATGCGACGGCGTTACCGGCATATCACCTGAACCTGCCCTCTATCGCGACCCCTGAGCTGAGGCATCCAATCACCGTGTGGAGGACAGTGACAAACGTCGGCGAGGTCAACTCCGTGTACCACGCAGAAGTCCAGAGCCCGGCTGGAGTCAGGATGGAGGTTGAGCCGCCACTGCTCGTGTTCGACGCCATGAACAAAGTTCATACGTTTAAGGTGAAGTTGTCTCCTATGTGGAAGCTGCAAGGGGACTACACCTTCGGCAGCATTACGTGGCATAAGGAGCAGAAGGCTGTGAGGATTCCTGTTGCAACCCGAATTACAATTCAGGACTTTTATGCGGATGTTGCATAAATAACTCAAGGTGCAACGTAAGTACAGGAAATTATGCTCTTGATTTGTACTATAATGAATAACAACAATAAATGGATATACATTCTTTATAAAGGCTGTCCCGGGGCCACTTTTGATACTCACTTAGCCTAGAAAGAAATTTATCTTGTCGGAAGGCATTACTTATGTGGCATGTAGTTAATGAGAAGAAATGTGTTTTAAGTAACATAATACATTACCATCACATAGCACTTCCTAAGATAAAATTAGTGTACAAGCTAATAAATACAACCACTTATATATGACACTATCTCTATGTTACTCCCAACTATGAAAGTAGTAACATAGGCTAGTGTCATATGCATAACACTAGTGTAACTTACTCTATGACTAGCCTGAAAAGTGAACCGGATAGAGTGCTGACAAAAACAGATTAACCATGCATATGATTACTAGTCAGAAGATTGTAACATTTGACTCTTTAATTATCCTTAATTTTCACGGGTATCTGGTTTGATTAATACTAGATTCCAGATCTTTTTCACTGGATAGAGTGTTGAGAACCAAGGAACCAGTGAAAACATTCAGAAACACATTTAAAAGAAAAAAAATAGAAAAAATGTTTGAAAACCGACGAAAACTGTAAAGCATACACACATAAAAGTAAGAAAAGACGAAAACTGTAAAGCATACACCAATCGCGGTGGGAAAGTTATGTACGTATGATCTAGTCAGGACAAATGATTGCATTTCCTCGTTGTTGCTTGTAGCCGCCTGTTTCTTAGTTTAGTGTTAACTTCCACATGTGTACATTATTTGTGAAAGCAGCCGCTGTTTATTTAATAGAAGACCGACCTAATGCATGCTTAATTATCCATGTCTAATAAAACTCTCTGGAGTGGTCAGGAGTGGCCCTGTGGGGGGTGAGGCAGACGCGGCATGCATCTGTTATAAACAAGATGATACCCCGCGCGTTGCTGTGGAATCGGTTGCAGTATATTTTAATGAGATTTTATTTAGTGGAATATAAGTTTTTAGATAAATAACACATGAACCAAAATTAAAAATACATACGACTTATTATATTTGATTATATGTAGCTATAAAATATATATTGAATATAATTAGAATAATAGAATAAAAATCTTCTCCCATGCATGGTTGCATGTGGTGGTGGGTCTTTTCCGATGTATGGTTGCATGTTGAGGCGGACCTTATCTCACCCATGATTTTATGGTGATATGACATACTTGTATGTTGAGAGAAATAAGTTAGTGGTGATGAATTTTTAAGAGTGAAGTGCACTGTAGGTCCTTGAACTATTTCAGGGATGTCACGTAGGTCTTCGAACTATGAAAATCGTCATCTAGGACCTCAAAGTGCAGTAAGTGTGTCATTCAGGTCCAAAATCTCCCTGACAGGCTCTAACTGGCCAGCTGGCACATAAACAGTAACCGTAACAGTACGCGGCAAACAGTCCTGAATTCCTGTGCGTGATGAACAGTACACGACAAAGAATAAATATAAAAAAATATCAAAAAACTGAGATCCTCTGTCATCGAAGAGACCCTGGCGCGTGAACAGTAAAAATGTCATTAATTCAAAAAAAGTTCAGGAACGATGAATTTGGAAAAATATTTGTGACTTTAATAAAATGTTCGCGAACGATGAATATGGAAAAAAATATTCGCGACTTTAAAAAAATATTCGTGAGTTTAAAAAAAGTTCGCGAACGATGAATTTGGAAAAAATATTCATGACTTTAAAAAAATGTTCGCGAACGATGAATTTGGGAAAAATATTCGCGAGTTTAAAAAAAGTTTGCGAACGATGAATTTGGAAATAATATTCATGAATTTTAAAAAATGTTCACGAACGATGAATTTGGAAAAAATATTCGTGACTTTAATAAAATGTTTGCGAACGATGAATTCGAAAAAAATATTTGCGACTTTAATACAAAGTTCACTAACATTTTTTAAAGTCAGGAATTTTTGTGGTTCGCGAACATTTTTTTCCATACCCACGAACAATATTTGTGGTTCGCGAACATATTTTCAAATTTATTGTTTGTGAACTTTTTTAAAGTCACAAATATTTTTCCCATATTCGCGAACATTTTTTTGAATTAATGAACATTTTTACTATTCACGCACCAGGGGTATCTTTGATGCCAAAGATTTTCAGAATTTTTTGTTCATATTTTTTTATTTTTCGCACTGTTCACCATGCCAGCTGGCCATTTAGAGGGGGTTAGTGAAATTTTGGACCTGGATGACACACTTACTGTACTTCAAGGACCTAAATAACGATTTTCATAGTTCGAGGACCTATGTGACACCTCTGAAATAGTTTAAGGACCTGCAGTGCACTTCACTCAATTTTTAAATATATAGGATTCATTCTCCGCTACCACCATCACATTAGAGCATCTCTAGTAGACCCCGTGTAACGCCGCGATCCGTAAAATAACCATCAAAATACGGGTCGGCGCGGAAAATGCTGCCCGACCAGACTCTGCAAATGCATCCGACCCGTAAATATTTTTGAGGGACGCGGCAAAATCCCCCCCCCCCAACCCGCGAATACGCAGGTTTCCGCCTCACCCCTACGGTGTCGCGTATCCCAAGAAAGTGGTTGGCAGCAGGGATATTTCAGCCCGCGCCCTTTCCCCAACTCCTTCCGCCGCCGCCCGCCATTGGTTCCGCCCGTCCGCCTCCGGCGATTCCGACCAAATCTGCGGGCGGAATCGCACCGCAAGGGCGCCCCTACCCTCTTCCACCGAGCCACTACACCTGCTCCCCTGGATCCGCCGATCCTCGCCGCCCGGGATCGACCGTCCCCCAACCGCTTACACATTACATGTCAGGTCCAAACAAGCAATGGCAATGGAGTTGCTGTCTTCTTCCTCCTCGTGCCCTCATCACCATGTAGCTTCAGTGCTGCTACTGTTGATTTGTCCGTGCATGTTGTCATGCAGAGTACATGGAGGATCATCTCTCGGTTTTGCTTTGCACGACCAGTTCTGATGCCATTGGCGATCATGTGCAGAGGTCATCAGTGTCCCGCGGAGCAAAAGGCACATGGCGAGCACCATACAGAGCTGGGTCGACATTCTTGGGCTCAACTATCAGATGCCTGGAACTGTTGGCAGTGGGTTAGAACCACTGTCTGGCTTCGTACGTACGTACGTAGGATAGGTGGTCGCTACTTACTTCGATGGAGGCCAGGGCGCGTATGGTTACTGAGTCTATCCGTTGGGAGACGGTAGCCCGGGCTATCTTCAACCGGTTTGGATGGCGGTCATGTAATAGGATAGGTGTTTAGTCGTCCTATTCTTCTTTACATCGCCGGTTGTTGCTATCCTGTTTTTTGCTTTCGGCTCTTTTGTGAGCTTTGTTTTTGTTTGAGACTTGAAGACTTTGTTGAACATTTTGCGCGTTAATAAATTGGCCGTATGCATCTTTTTGATGTAGAGGCCGGGGATGACCTTCTTTTCTTAAAAAAAGGCACGTACGTAGGATGCGATCATCGGAGTGGTTGACACCGGTCGGCATTTAGTTACCACTGCATGGCTTTGTACGTAGTGAGCAATTGAGTGAACTGCCTCGCATCTCTATATGACATGCAAAAATATGTCGCACGTGTGTTTCAATTGAATTTTGCTAGCACATTTTAGAGGACCGGGACTCCGGGAGATAACTATAATATTGATTCAATGACCCGCTAGGACTAAGTGCTCTAATTATTTCCTAGTCACACCGAGCCAGTCACTCCCATTTTAACATCCTCTCTAGGTAAGTTGATGTGCTTTCCATCCTCTCTAGGTTCTCCACTGGGCAATGCACAAATTATGGCGGCATCACAATCTACTTTCAACCACCATCGAAACACCTCATCCTACGCTGCATGAACTATCACCATCGTTTGGTTGCAGTCATGACTAGCACAGAGCGAGACGCCGCCCGAGGGAGGCCGGGAGGAGGAGCTCGGGGTCGGGCGCTGGTGGTGGCGTCGTACAGGCAGCGGCGGCACTTGGGCCTGGGCGGACAAGATCTGGCCTCGAAACGTTTTCTTAATTTAAAAGGACTGCGGGTTGTATTACTGAAAAATACAGAAGGGTTTTAGCAAAAGCGCGATGACGGTGAGCGGGCGGGCAGAAGCGATAATCACTTTATTATTATTAGGGAAGGATATATAAACTAGCCTATACACGGCTATAAATCATGTTTCTTTAGCAAGGAACGCAGAGGTTCTTCTTTTCTTTCTGGTGAATTTGCAAACAAGACCACACACATCATTGGATTTGGAGAGGCCACTGCTCCATCATCTTTATTGCTCCATCCAGCCAAGAAGTGTCAGAGGAGGCGGTCCAGGTACTCGTCGACGGTGGTGTACTTCACGTCAGGGTACAGCTCGGTGGCCTCGACACCAAAGGACGGCTCGATGTCGAAGTTGGCTTGGTCGCCCCTCACCAAGACGGAGAGCGAGTGGGACAGCATCATGTTGAGAGGGTATGCTGCCTCTGCATGGTCACACATGCATGTCAACAAAGAGATGCTACGAGTACATTCTCAAGGGAGGCACAATGATTTGATGGATGCGCGGGCGACGACGGGGCAGCACGGGGCGCGGGCGACGACGGGGGCGGCGACGACGACGAGGAGCAGGGCGTCGGGGCAGAGGGCGGCGTCTGCGGCGGGATGAGGAACTGAATAAAATTTTCGCAAAGTCCTGTATATATAGAAAGTGCATTGGTCCCGGTTCGTGGCACAAACCGGGACTAATGCCACCCTTTAGTCCCGGTTGGTGCCACCCTTTAGACCAACTGTGTAATTTGTCCTACAATTACTGTGATATGTCCTAGATTTACACCTTTATATGTCCCAAATTATAGTGTAATTATCTTGCTTCTTTTTTTTTGTAATTACAATGTAGTTTGTTCTATAGTTACTGTGTAATACGTCCATATTTACTGTGTAGTTTGTTCGTAACCCGGCAATTACAGTGCATTTACCCTATTTGCAGTGTATCTAGGTTGTTCTATAGTTAAACTGTAACTTGCCCTGCTATTTCAATGTAGTATACCCTAATTTATGGTGTAAATTTCTCTATATTTTACTTTGTATTGTGTCTGCAATTCCAGTGTAATTACCCTTCTTTCTGATGTATTTTTTCCCGGTTTATTGGTTGTCTCTATATGTAGATGATGGCAACTTTGGCAAAGCTCTAATTGAGTTCTGTATGAATCATTTATGTGCTATTTGTTTACTTCTAGTCCTTGCATTTTTTATTTTGCTTTGTTTATGCTTTCCCTCCATCGTTTGGTTGACAGTCCTCTTCATTCATTTGTTATATTTTCAGAAAGTAAAATGCTTCAAATGAAAGCTTTCATGTGCCAGCACAAGGAAGGTTAGTTGCATCAAATTCTTTTCAAGTCGGATCAGTAACTTCTTCTTTAGCAATTTCCTATAGTGTTACCTGTGTACTTAAATTGGTATTGTTTATAGTCATCTTCCACATTAATCTACCTTAGTTTTTAATTAGTTTTTCTTTTTGTTTCATGTAGAGTCAGAAGAAATAGTGAATTTTTTTATTTGTTCTACCTTTACTAGATATTCTGGGAAGTTCTTGTCTGGTTTTGTTGATAGTTTTTCTCCTGGTATAAGAATGTTATTCAGAGATATGGGATGGATTGTGTTCTTAATTTTGTCAGAACTTAGGTCCCTCTTAGGCTTGTCAACTTGATTGCTACTGGGTTTGATGTATATTGCATTCATTTCTAGAACCTTTTTCGTAGTTTACTGCTTAACTTGCAATTTCACTGTAGGGTCAATCAACACTGTAAATTCAAGTCAATGACAATGGAAATTAAGTGTAATTTCAGTGCATTTGCACTGTGATTTGAGGGATTTTACAGTATAGGGAAATTACTACTGTAATTCGTGCAACATTGAGTGTAATTCGCGGGGGCATTATTGTGTAAATCACAAGGAAATTACACTGTGATTCTTGTGCAACTCATTGTAAGTCGCATCAGTTACAACGTATTTTTCAGGGCAATTTCGTTTGGTTGTTTTTTGTTAGGTTGGTTTGCCTTTGTTGGGTAACATCATCTTTCTATATAGTTTTGGGGTTTGTCAAAGTTAGGCGATAGCACTCTCTTAGTGTGAAAACTGCAAATCTACAGATTTACAGCGTANTATTGTTTATAGTCATCTTCCACATTAATCTACCTTAGTTTTTAATTAGTTTTTCTTTTTGTTTCATGTAGAGTCAGAAGAAATAGTGAATTTTTTTATTTGTTCTACCTTTACTAGATATTCTGGGAAGTTCTTGTCTGGTTTTGTTGATAGTTTTTCTCCTGGTATAAGAATGTTATTCAGAGATATGGGATGGATTGTGTTCTTAATTTTGTCAGAACTTAGGTCCCTCTTAGGCTTGTCAACTTGATTGCTACTGGGTTTGATGTATATTGCATTCATTTCTAGAACCTTTTTCGTAGTTTACTGCTTAACTTGCAATTTCACTGTAGGGTCAATCAACACTGTAAATTCAAGTCAATGACAATGGAAATTAAGTGTAATTTCAGTGCATTTGCACTGTGATTTGAGGGATTTTACAGTATAGGGAAATTACTACTGTAATTCGTGCAACATTGAGTGTAATTCGCGGGGGCATTATTGTGTAAATCACAAGGAAATTACACTGTGATTCTTGTGCAACTCATTGTAAGTCGCATCAGTTACAACGTATTTTTCAGGGCAATTTCGTTTGGTTGTTTTTTGTTAGGTTGGTTTGCCTTTGTTGGGTAACATCATCTTTCTATATAGTTTTGGGGTTTGTCAAAGTTAGGCGATAGCACTCTCTTAGTGTGAAAACTGCAAATCTACAGATTTACAGCGTAATTCAACTGCACATTTACACTGTAATTCCACCGTAAAACTGTAAATGTACTATTACAAATTACAAATAAGGCTTGACAAAATTACACTAATTTACAGTGGTACTCTACAGTTCTTTTACAGTGCCAATCTACAGTTCTACTGTGCTAATATGCAGCAGTTTTTTCATAATTTGAAAGCGTACTCATGTACCAGAGTGCCATTTTTGTTCAACAGTTGATCTACTTTGTTTTCATGTACCACTGTTTTGTTGTTTTGGAAGTGGGTCATGAGTGCAACCCGTTTGGCCACTGTAATATTTACACTGTATTTTTGGAAGTCCAGTAATGTCACTCTAATATTTACACAATATCAGTGTAAGTTCTGCGTAAATACACTGTAATCGCAGATTATCTATAAGTTCCTATCATAATGTCACTGTAATTTACAAACAGTATGTATGCAAAATACACTGTAACTTTAGAAGTTCCAGTTCTAATTTTAACTCTGAATTGTATGTATCTAGACTGTAACTCTCAAGATATCATTGTTAGTACACTGTAATGAGAGTGCAATTGTCACTGTAATTTTTCTCCCAAATGATGGTGCAAGTTTTGGCCATAATGTCACTGTAATAATTACACGGTACGAGTGCAAGCTATGCATAACTGCACTGTAATTGTGAAGTTTAAGTGCTAATTTTCAAGTTTTGTGTATCTATAGACTGCAATGGCAGTCTAATTATCACTTTAATTTTCTCCCAAACAACTGTAAGTGGACCGTAGGTTGATGCCTTGATGGATTTATAGGTTTTTTTGGCCTGTTGTATCTTGATAGTTGTAGCTCACGTATGTTTGAAACCGGGTCCAGTTCCAACCCGAGAAGGATTGGCAGCGGATATGCACATAAGAGGGGCACAAAAATACATACAGATGGCATTCTATTATTGGCTGAAAAACTTGATTGATATCTAATTGATTTTCAGTCGAGCGTCAAATAGACACTCCCTATACATATGCACTTGTATTACCACTTCCAATGGGCTCTCTAGTAATATTACCGTATTACAAATACGTGCTATAGCGAAGGAGCCACCAGCCTGGGACTCCCACACATACTGCTCATCATCATTGTGATGGTACCAAGGTTGTTCATGAGGTCTGACTTGGCCACCATCATCGTTTGTGTGAAATGGACTTTTAATGACAAAGTGAACCACGAAAAAACAAATTTTGTAATAGTGGAACATAGCCAAGAACCTACTGACTGTTACTTGCACATACTTGTTTCTTTTCAGTCTTAATCTAAAGAAGAAGAAAACACAAGTTCCGGACAAGACTTTTTTAGTATTAATAAAACCTCGGGAGAATCGAATCAGGAATGACGTGTGGCAGACTGGACCTTGGGAGTCGGCGCTGGCGGGGGCTGTAGGGGGTTGGGCGCCGAGGTTGGTGTGGTAGTCACGGAGGAAGCCAAGGCTGGGGGCCTGCATCCTTGGAGGTTGAGGACAACGAGGAGCACATGCAAGGTTCCTTGGTTCCACTTTCTGAAAAAATAAATCAAATCAAGGCAAGGACCACAGTACCCAGTCTTATTAATTATCCTATGAATACACCTATGAATACACCTCAAAAAAGAACCACAGTACCTAGCCTTATTAAACTGCATAGCCAATTAAGTGTTCTTTTTTATTCTGGCAAACACAAAATATTGTTTCTCAAAATAAGGATCAATCGACTCATCTAATCACAAGATCTTGATGCATCTCTCTACTACATAAATGTATTTTTTTTCTGAGGTAAAAATGTACTTTCTTGGCAACATGAGAGGTAACCTCTGACTCAAGGGTGAAGGGAATGTCAATAACTCGGACAATGTATATTTCTTAATTAAGAGTATGTTAATGTTTGATAATTTATTGGCATCACTCTTTAAGTCTGCACAGCATCGGTAAACCCTCATTGGTGGTGGCTGGCTGGTTGCTGTTGAGCTCGCCGGCCACACCCTCATTTTTCCTTCTCATTCTTTTGCCTTCCTGCTCCACGTTGTTTCTCCTCCTCCTCCTCCACACCTCCTCCACAACTCGTCCTTCCGATTGGATCAAGTGGAGCATCGATTGGATGCAACGGTAACACCATCCGTCTCGAGTAAATGGGAAGCCGACCCGCATCACATGTCTCACTGCTAGCTGTAGTTAACCAATGCACCGTCCCTGCTTTGCAAACAGGGACATAGGTTTAACAACTGGCAAAGCAGGTGGGCAGGCAGGGCACGATGGTGCATTTCCTGATGCTTGCTTGCTTAAAAGACTTCTTTTTAACTAAATCCCAAACGCAGAGTCCTCTAAGGTCGCCAGTATCGATGCAACTGCATGCTGGAGCTAGCCCCTAGGGAAGGGAGACCACTATCTTGTGTACTCTGCACACTGGCTGAGCGTGAGCTCCACGCATGGATTTCATATTTTTCTTCCCTCCCAAGGTTGCATCTCGTGCTTATGATGTTTTGCTGGCTACTAAATCATAACACATTTTATTTCTACATTTGAGTTTGGCTTGTGTCTGCATTGCAGTGCTTAGTTATATGATAGTTCAGGTAAAAAAAATTGGCAACTTAAGAGGTAACTTCAGTGTATCAATGGACAGCGACCAACTCAGATGTTTATATATTGTTGTAGTTGGAGTACAGTAACTTTTCACAATTTTCACCATGATTTGTTGATCAACAATCACATGACTTTCACTCTCGAGCATATGTTCCGTATTTCTTTTTCCTGTTAAAGATTGTTAAAATTATAAAAAACATCTTTTAGAAACAAAGTTTATAACATAGATTGCTCACACCACATCGTTCACATTTTGTTCCTCTTGCCGGCAGGGCAAGTCCTGGGATTTCGGGGGCCCGGGGTGAAACTATAGCCAGACGCCCCCTAACTTAAATATTGAAATACTTGTAAATATATGTGTTTGTATATGTGAAATGTCCCTTGATTTTCTATCAAGATTATTCAAATTCCTTGCTTCATAATATGTATAATAAAAAATTGTTCTTCACCAGAACTAGTACTAGATACTACAATAGATAAATTTAATACGGATGCATAACCACTCACATTGTTATCGTCCGTCTTGATGTTAACCTTGTCTTTGTCGTCTTCTTGATCAACAATAGTTTGCTTCTCCACAACAACTATTGCTAACTCATATAGATCTCCGTTAGGGCAGAGGAGCAAACCAAATGAATGGGAGGAGATTTGAGGGATAGCCAACATCCTGTAAGTTTGTGTTTTCACCTCTAACCGTAACAATCCTTTCTACTGTACGTATTTGGGGAACAAACTCCCATCCCAAATTCACATGTATAATCCCCCGTTATATAGAATCAAACAAAGGATTGGGTCTGTGCCTATACCAAGACATGCTAATCAGCCATAAAACACTACTCCGGTCCAATGTAAATAAAATCAACATAATTTAGAAAAGAACATCCTAAGTTCCATTTTTTTTGTAAAGAAAACTGTTTTTTTTTCTCATTACATTTATGAAACAAGTGTTTTAATACAGAACATCCAGAGACGAAATAAGGAGTATGACAGTTTTCATAATAATGGTAGTAAGCTACCATGTACAATCAAATTATTTTAAAAAAGGACGGTGATGATAAAGCTCTATGTGAAACAGCCTTTGAAGTCAAACGGGGCCAAATATATATCCAACGACTTACATGGTGAACTAAGTTACAGCCGAAAGACACCAAATTAGCATTCATGAAAATGAACTCATGCACATTCAGGAGAATCGCTTCATCATCTTCAGGAGACGAGCCCCTATACATCCAGCACCTTAGAATCCACCTTTAGCACACCAGAAATTGACAGTGCAGTGTCCAAAGGCTCCACAAGACAGACCCACTGCCGAAGCAACAGATGGTACAGCTACTTAAAAACACCAAATGCCAACCTGATACTCAAAGCACACCTCATCTCTGCGCCGGGCAAGATTAACTGGGCCGAGGCACCAACCGCCCCTGTCGACTTCTTGGGCGAAAGACACCAATGGCCACCAGTGACGGCAATCTTGCACGCAGGCACTGTTTCTTCTGTAGTCCTTATTTCTTTACACGAGTCCAGTCCATAACCCAGTACAGCAATTGAGAAACAAAGCAGTAGTAGGAAACTTATTATTAAAGGCAACAACATTTTTCGCTTCCCATATAGTGCGCACACTGTCAGATTTCTCCTTTCTAGCTATAAATACATTTTTATCTCTTGCAGCCTCCATATCTGTAATCACTTGCATATCATGATCGAAGAAGACCTCATGTGCATTCAGGAGAAACTTATGAGAAGCATTTCATTGGCCTCCCCTTGTTCTACCCCTTAACCTGCTCTATACTCTGTGTTTTATCCTCTCACTGATTACCACCATATCTCCTGTTGGACTTAAAAAAACTCTTCCAAAAAGTGTCTGAAGAAACATCCAACATATTTTGAGTTTCTAGGAGTTATTTAGTTGAAACTAGCTAAATATTCATGCACTGATACCGAAGTTGAATGCTGCCAGTGTTTTGAATAGCGCTATGCTAAATAGCGGCGGACCTCCCAATCAGTTATAGCGGGCTACTTTATACATGAGACCATTTAGCGGCACCCTGCTGAAAAGGCTATAGCGGGCTATAGCGAGGCTATAGCCGGCTATTTAAAACTATGATGCTCATGCATTGCAGAGAAGTTTTTCCTAATGACATGGGTTGCTCCAACCGCTTTCCTCATCGTAGTCACTAATTTTGTGCAAATATTATTTTTCTCAAAATAAGTATCAATCGACTCATCTAATCACAATATCTTGATGCCCTCTAGC
>LR880968.1:447588-481548 GCA_904067115.1 Aegilops sharonensis | reverse complement strand
AAGAAAATAATACAAGTAAGAATATTTTTCCTTTCAGAAAGAAGATAAGAACAAGAGGCTCACCACGGTGGTGCTGGCGATGAGATCGGCGCGGGTGATCGACGGCGGTGAAGACGGGGACGGGGCGTGACGGACCGCTAAACCTAGACAAATATTGAGGAAAATGGAGGTTAGAGGTCGAGCTTGGAGAGGAGAAAGCTTAAGTAGTGTGGCTCGGGCATTCCATCGAACACCTTGTGTGCATAGGAGGTGAGCTAGAGCACCACCAAGCCTCCTCCCCCTCGGCCAGAAAAAACAGAGCAGTGTGATCTGCTCTTGCGCGAGGGGCTATATATAGGCAGCACCATTAGTCCCGGTTGGTGGCATGAGCCGGGACTAAAGGGAAGCCTTTGGTCCCGGTTCATGCCACTAACCGGGACCAATAGTGGTGGGCCAGGAGCCAGGACCATTGGTCCCGGTTCGTCCCACCAACCGGGACCAAAAGGTCCGAACGAACCGGGACCAATGGCCCACGTGGCCCGGCCGGCCCCCTGGGCTCACGAACCGGGATAAATGCTCACATTAGTCCCGGTTCTGGATTGAACCGGGACTAATGGGCAAAACAGGCCTCAACGATAGCCCCTTTTTCTACTAGTGCAAGTGGCGCCCGGTCGCCGTGAAGGAGGAGGAGTGCGAGGCACCGGGGCTGGGCCTTTGAGGCGGTGCGTTGGCAAGGTCAGATGTCGCATTGTGCAGTCCAGAGTAGTCAAGCTCCCAGATCTCCTTGAACCTTCCGTAAAATCTCTCAGTTGCGCCGTTGTCGCTGCCGGTCATGTATTCCATCGTCACCCCTGAGTTCTGATCATCACTGTCCATATCTTTGGCCTTTGTGTAGAACGTGTATCCATTGATATTGGATGCTTGATAGGTGACAAGGTTGGGCGAGGGGCCATGTGCTAAGGCGTATATGAGAAATCCGTCCTTAGAGCCCTCTTCCGGAGGATTAGCAATAATATGCTCTTTGAACCAATGCATGAAAGTGGAGTTGTGCTCTCTAGTAACTTCGGCGTCTGTCCTGCATACCCCCCGGTCACGATACTTCTTTGCTATAATTTCTTTGTGTAGTGCCACGAAAGGATCTACCTCGTCTAGGTGTTGTAGCACTACCAAGTTTGCTCTGTCAAAGTCGTTGCATCGATCTGAGTATGCCACACGCATTTCCCTGCAACCGTTGGAGTGACCTTCTCCTTTGAGCCTCCCAACGTGCTTGTTAACGGGCCAACCAACACGAACACCAGGCGGCTGGTTCGCGCCATATAGAAAATTCTCGCAGAAAGAGATGCACTCCTGTGTCAGATAGCCCTAGACGATGCTTCCATCCGGACGGGACATGTTACGAACGAATCCTTTGGTGATCCCATTCATCCTCTCAATCGACATCATGTTGTGCAAGAATGACGTCCCCAGGTCTATTATGTCGTCCACAATATGGACACACAGATGCACCATGACGTCAAAGAATGCGGGCGGGAAGTACATCTCAAGCTCATTCAGTATCACAACAATCTCTTCCTGTAGCCTTCGGAGCTGCTTCACACTGATCGACTTTCGAGAGATGCCGTCGAAAAAGTTGCGGAGACCAATAAGCGTGTCACAGACGTGCTTGTCCATTATCCCTCTAAGGGCAACAGGTAGTATCTGCGTCATCATCAGATGACAGTCATGGGACTTCACTACTAGGAAAACACTTATAGATAGAAGTTTACTAGTAGCGTTTGTTTATGACCCCACGCTACTAGTAGTTAGTAGTAGCGCTGCCTAGAAAGAGCGCTACTGGTAACTGTTAGCAGCAGCACCTGTTATCTAGCCCCACGCTACTGCTAAGTGTAAAACACCACACACCCTGATCAATAAATGTTAGCAGCGCTTTTCGCCCAACCAGCGCTACAGCTAGTGGGCTTAGCAGTAGCGCTGGCCCGTTGCCCGCGCTGCTGTTAAGCCCACTACCTCCCCCGGCCCGCGCCCCCCGGCCCGGCCTCATCTCTCACTCACACTCTGCACTACTCCCTCATCCCCCCATGCGCCGCCGTCGACCCCCGCACACTGCCGTCCCCCGCGCCGGCCCTCCTCCCTGCGTCGTCCGCCCTCGCCCGCGCCGGCCCTCCTCCCCGCCGGCCGCCCAGCTCCCCCGCGCCGGCCCTCCTACCCGCCGGCTGCCCAGCTCCCCCGCGTCGGCCTCCTCCTCCGCCCGCCGCCCCGGCCCCCGCGCCTGCCCTCCTCCACCGATAGGTACTCCTCCCTCCTTCTTCCTCCTCCCTCCCTCCTAGTTATAGTTATTAGAGTAGTTATTTTGAATCCTATGTAGTTGAAAAAATGTAGGTTATTAGAGTAATGTAGGTTATGATTGAACCCTTGCTAGGACAGATTAGGTATGAACCCTAATCTGTCCTAGCAAGGGTTCAATCATAACCTAGTTAGGTTTTAAAGTTAGGACAAAAATTCAGCTAGGTTTTTAATTAGGTGTAGTTAATAGAATTTAGGTGTTTTAAGTGTATTTAAAAGAGTTTTAGGTATTTTAGTTGTTTTAGGTGTAGTTAATAGAATTTTAGGTGTTTTAGTTGTTTTAGGTGTAGTTAACAGAATTCTATGTGTTTTTTTAGTTAAAGCAATTGTTGTTATTTTTTTTAGTTAAAGCAATTTTTCCTGTTATATGCAAATTTGCAGTGGACATGTCATGTTTTGAACATGTCACATTTTGGACATATCATATTTTTCCGAGTGGCCTATGTTTGCCAGAAATGTCAATTCATTTACGTTCTGGCAAATTTCAGGCGCTCGATATGTCCTGTTTTTAGCAAAGGTCATGCCAAATTTTGCTAAGTGTTTATTAATTTTGTTTTCATAATTAAGCATTTTGTTCTCGACGTCGACGATGCCTATCCCGCATCCTCGTCGTCGACTCGGCGGAGGACTCCTGGTTGAGCCGAGGGGCCATGTCCGGGACTGGGCTCCGCCGGGCTGGTACTGGGTTGTGCTACCTTCTGGTGAGCGCAGCTTAGTGAGGAGCTAGCCCGTCGTCGACCCGGAGCTTCTTTGGTGGCGGTCACGTGGGCCTGCATCGGTGGAGAGGCTTGAGTCCCCCGCGCAGGTGGTGCAACACCGTGTCACGGAGGAGAACGCGCACGTCCAGCGCTACTTGGTTGCGTTGGTGAACGGCCGGTTCTCCAATACCTGGCAGTTTCTTTGGGGATCTCACCGGAGCTATGATCCGGTGATGGTTCCTTCTCTTTGGGTGTCCACCGCGGCACACTGAACCTAGAGGAGCTATTATTCGAGATGTATTAGTGATATTATATGATAATATTTGCTACAAACTACTATATATGTATTCGATGATGGCTTATTAATTACCTATTAGTTATTTGCTTATTCAATGCAAAAGATGAGCGCAGTTTGTGCTACAAACTACTATATATGTATTCATGATGGATTATATGATGATCTTTGCTACAAACTACTACAAACTACAAATTTTAGGTGTTTTAGTTGTTATATGATAATCTTTGCTACAAACTACTATATATGTATTCGATGATGGATTATTAATTACCTATTAGGAAATGTCTGACGATGAAAGGGAATTCGCTATGTGCGTTTACTGCGAAGATAAGCGCGGTATGTGCGACAGGCCTCACCTGGTAGAAGGTCGGCACTTCAGCATCAAGGTCCAAGAGACCTTCGATGTTGATAAGGTACGCAACGATGACAAGTGTTTTTTGTTATTTTTGCACGACTTCTCTGCTTCTTCAATGTGTACTTTCTGTCTTTTACAATTCGACTAGCTTATCCCATGCCATGCAAGACACTATGTCTTAGAGAAGATGGCGTTTGAAGATCATGAAAGCACGGAGACAAAGATAATTCAACTAAGGACCCATCATGGTTATGATTTTGCTGTATAACTATACAATTCTGTGAACTCATCCAATTTTGGTTGCCCGAATTGGGAAGCCCTTTCCAAGGCGTATGATTTTTATGAGGGTATGCTTCTCACCTTCGATCTTGGTGATCCTGACATCTACGAAAATGATATGACCATTTGGGTCCTTGTTGACACGCTTCCAGTTCTACCGCTGTGTGAGTTTCTTAAACATATTTACTAAGTAATTTATATTATTTATTTCAAAATATTTGACAGCTTATTTCCATTGACAGCTTATTTTCATTCTTCAAAAAATGTACGGGAGATGGTAGACAGAACCTACTACTACAATGATGAAGAACAATTAACTTATAAGGAGAAAGATGGTCTTATCACATTTTTTACTGATCTTGAGAATTACAATAGCTATTATCGAATTCCTCAAAATTATGGTCCATATGTGCCACTAGTGCACGCGGTGTGCTACGGTAACATCAATGGAGATATCATGGAAAGATTTTGTACTATTACGACATCTGTGCATCTTTTGCATAAATTTTTCTAAAACTAAACTACATTGCTAACTATAAAGTTATTACTATGCTTTTGAATAAAAAATCCCGATGGGTTGTGTGCCTCATCTGATGTTGCCAACAGGTCGCGTTGATGTTATGAGCTTACGGCCACCACGGCCAGGTCAGCCACAGTATCCACATCACTCCTGTCCATACCGGATTTCTAAAAGCGAGGAAGCCATGATAATAAATGATTGGAAAAAATGTTTCAACCATCGTAGAGAGCTACTTGGAAGCAACATTGTGTGTAGGCCAAGACTTGGAGATAGGATGATCTCCGTTCTACATTACGGAGAGTTCAGTTTCCTTAATGAAGAGTCCATGCCTATCTTGTTTTCTGATATTTTACCTAAGAGAGGGTAGAGTATGTCCTATGAGAGGAGTAGGTCCTAGGTAGAATGTGTTATTATGTGCTATGATGTGTTAGAGTTGATGAGAAGGATGAGGAGTTGTGATTATGACTAGTGACCAACTTGTTATATATATGATGCCTCATTGACGAACATTGTTTGGTGGTGATGACTAGTGGTACTGAATATGCTATTTAAACAGACTAGTTCATGATGAGTTGTTATTGTATAAAAGATATATCTGTTTAAACATGTACAGCGCCAAAATATTAAAAAAAAGACATAAATGTTAGCAGTAGCGCTGGCCTAAAAACGCGCTACTAGTACTTGAACTTGCCAGTAGCGCTGGTCCAGAAACGCGCTACTGCTACAAAATAGCTGTAGCGCCGTAGCAGTAGCGCTGGTGCCCGCGCTACTGGTAAGCTTTTCTCTAGTAGTGCTTCATCCTACTGAACCTTTTCTTGTTCGTTTCTAGATATCTACTTATCTTGCCACAGTAACCGAAACTAACTTTGACCCTGGCAAAAAAACAGCGCTACTGGTAAGCTTTTCTCTAGTAGTGCTTCATCCTACTGAACCTTTTCTTGTTCGTTTCTAGATATCTACTTATCTTGCCACAGTAACCGAAACTAACTTTGACCCCGGTAAGGCACTTAAAGAACTGATCAATCTCAGGCGGACTTAAGGTGAAGCAAGAAGGGGGCAATAATCCTCTTCATTTACTTTCTTGCCCTTCTTTCTCCCGCGCCTCTGTCTCCGTCTCTGTCTCGTCTGACTTTTTACGGGGCGGCATGTGCAGATCTTCCCTGATTTCCATATCTTGCAAGTCTTTTCTTGCGCGGCCCATCCTTGGTCTTATCCGGCATGTTCATTAGTGTCGCGAGCAAGCTCGCAAGGACATTCTTATAGATATATATGTATTTGATAAAGGAAATTAGGTGTGTCGAGTTTGTGCCAGTACTCCAAGTCCCAGAACCCAGACCTCGTCTTCCATACCTTCAGCAGCGGCTCCGGCGCCTTTTTCATCATCTTTCTCGGCGCGGGGCATTGTTCCCAGTTTTTCAACAGCTCATCGATTTTGGCATCGCTCCGCTTATGTGGAGGTCCTCGATGCTCAACATGACCATTGAATAGATCTCCATGGGTCGTCCTTCTCGAGCCATCTTTGATGCCCCATGTACACGATTTTCCCAGACCCGCCATCTTTCCTTGACATTAGCTACTGAGACGTCATATCATCCATGCACCACGCGCATCCTTAATATCCATGGCACACCTGGCCTACGACATATCCGTAACTGAGATAGTCGTGCACCGTCGTGATCAGCGCGACTCTCATGTAGAAATACTCGCCTTTGCTGGCATCCCATGTCTTGGCCGGTGTTTTCCATAACGTGTCTAACTCCTCTTGAAGTAGCCCCAGATATAGATTAATATTATTTCCCGGTGGTTTCGGACCTTCAATTAGCATGCTCATGTGAATGTACTTTGACTTCATGCACAACCAGGGGGGAGGTTGTACATCCATACAAACACGGGCCATGTGCTATGGTTGGTGTTCTGGTTACCAAACGGATTCATGCCATCATTACACGCGCCAAGCATGATGTTCCTTGCATCACATTAAAAATACAAATAGAAGCCGTTCAACACTGTCCACTCACTTCCATCCTTGACATGTCTCAGCTTCGGATCATCTCCATCGTCAGGCTTCTTCCTCTCCGCGTGCCAGCGCATGAGCTTTGCTTCCTTGGGCTCTACGAAATACCTCTGAAGATGGGGAGTGATCGGCAAGTACCATGCAACTTTCTGGGGAGACTTCTTCCCGGCCTTCTTGTATCGAGAAGCATTGCACACCGGACAGCTTGTTTTTTCCGCATGCTCCTTCCGATAAATTATGCAATCGTTGATTCATGCATGGTATCTAACGTGCGGCAGGTCAAGAGGGCACACAATCTTCTTGGCCTCATCCATACTAGTAGGACATAGATTCCCCGCGGGAAGAACATCCTTTAGGTAGTTGAGGTGCTCATCGAGGCTAGCGTCGGTCCATTTCCCTTTAGCCTTCGTCTTCAGGAGGTGGAGCGTGAAACTCGAGCGGGTCTCCTCAGGATTGCAACCATCATACAATGGAGTCTTCGAGTATACCACCAGTTGCTGCAGCTTAGCCCCCTCTCTAGAAGCAGCTCTCTCAGTACTCGTCTCCTTGCGAAGCAGTGCTTGAACATGAGGGTCCCGCACGATTGAACTTAGTACCGACGAACTCCGCGGTGTGGAGTCCACGTTCTCTCCGCCGACATGTCCGGCCCCTTCTCCGCCGCCGTGTCCGGCCCCTTCTCCTCCGCCATGTCCGACCCCTTCTCCTCCGCCAAGTCCGGCCTCTTCCCCGCCGCCATTATCAATCATCTCTTCGTCTTGCCCCGTGTCGTCATTGCCTGCCCCGTTGGCGTCCTCAACATCATCATCCTCATCTTCAATTATCCACCGAGTATAGCCATCCATGAAACCAGTCATGAGCAGGTGCGCTTCGACACGACCATCGTCATGGGGGTCGAGCCAAACTATTCCTTTGCATCTTCGACACGGACATAAAACCTCTGTCAGGTTATTTTCTTTCATGTCCTGCACCGCCGACCGCAACCACCTCTCCACTATCGTTCCACTGACCATCATGAATGCCTGCACGGTAATACTAAACAAATTCATTATAAAAATGTGTGCATGCATCAAAGTCATACAAAAATTCGGCATGACCTTCCCTAAAAATAGGACATATAGATCTAGAGTTTGCCCGAAATTCGCCGAAACGAAAATAAATCTACATTTCGGCAAAACATAGGCAACTCACAAGAAAAATTCGGCGTCAACTCATGCCACACACACACAATTTCCATCATATCGCCCGATTATGTCATATCGCACACACATACCATATTTCCATTCTTGCCAAAGCATAAATTTTTAATCACCTATCTCGAGATCGAGCACACGGTGGAGATGATGATGTAGAAGGGAGATCAAAAGTGAACAAAGCTCTTCTTGACAAGGCTAGATCTAGTTAGGGGGTACATAGGTCACTTCACTAAATGCTACATCTACCTAGCTAGCTAATTTGGGAGGAGACAACTTCAACTAGTGGAGGGGGGAAGGAAAAAGGAGATGCATTAATGGAGGTGGTGTAAGTTAGCTAGGAGTAATAAAGAGAGAGAAAGGTAGGTAGAAGAAGGAGAGTAATGGGGGAAGAAATAGTGAGGAAGAAGCAAAGTGAGGGAGAGAGGAGGTGGGAGGTAGGGGAAAGTGAGGAAGAGAGGATGGGGGAGGGGGAGGGGGAAGGGGAGGGAAAAGGTGGTATATGCAGCGGCTTAGTAGTAGCGCTGGTCGTAAACCGCGCTACTGCTAACAACATAGTAGCAGCGCGCTTCCAGGACGCGCTACTGCTAAGAGGGGCCCGCCATGTGGCCATTTTCAAAATTAGCAGTAGCGCTGCCCGAAAAAGCGCGCTACTACTATAACTTTATCAGTAACACGGTTAGCAAGAGCACGCTACTGCTAAACCTAGGGTGGCGGGAACTGTCGGTCGATTTTAGTAGCAGTGTGGTTCCACCAAGCCGCGCTACTGCTAAGTGAGTAGCAGCAGCGCTTGTTTTTTTCCAGTGCTACCGATAATTAGCAGTAGCGCCTCCCCCTGTACCGCGCTGCTGCTAAGATTCTGTGTATAAGGTTTTCCCTAGCAGTGGCTAGGGATCATGGGTGTTGCGGTGCTCTCGTTCTTGGCCAGCGGTCCGATCTGCCTTTCGGGCTCTAGATCTGGCCATGCCGGTCCATATACCGATGGCTTGGGCTGGGTTCTCTTCGTGGAGGTGGCGTTCGGCGGTGAGGTGCTCCGCCATTAGTGTTGGTCTGAATAACCACTCAGGCTTGCACAACGCGCCCAATGTGAATTGCGATTATCACCGAAAGGTCTTATGAGGGTTATACTCTTTCTGGTGGTTTCCTTTGGCGATGAGATGCAATCTATGGACGATGGCTTGATACAGAGGAATGGTTGTGCAGTGGTATTAATTGGTTTTTAAAAGTGTTAGTTATCGACTAGAGGGGGGTGAATAGGCAATTTTTATGAAAGTCTTCAAGACACGAGTGCATTGAAGACAAACAGGTAATCTAAACCTATGTGATATGCAGCGGATTGTAAACTACACTAGGCGAGCAATAGTCAAGCAAGCAATACAGTGAAAGAACGAAGACTGACAACGCCTAGGTAGAAAGGATCAGAATGGAAGACAGTATGAAGCCAAACAGTTACAAGTCTTCACACAGTGAAGTCAAATGGATCAGGCAGGCAAGCAATGACTTCATGAAGACAAACTAAAAAGTAAGGTGGGTAGGGGATAGAACTAGTTGCTTGGTGCACACAGGGATTTGGTAGACCAGTTCCAGTTGCTGTGACAACTGTACGTCTAGTTAGGGAGGCTAGGATTGAACTCATAAGACTGTGTCTTCACCTTACTACCCTAGAGCTAAGAACACTTAGTGCTCGCCCTATCACTTAGGTAAGTCTTGAAGGTAAACTTCCAAACCTTCACAGACTTCGTTCACGGGCAATCCACAATGACTCTTGGATCCTCAGAACGTGACGCCTAACCGGCTGGAGGATGCACAGTCCTTAAGTGTAACAAGTCTTCAGATCACACAGACAGAAAGACTTCAGTGATGCTTAGCACTCTTTGGCTCTGGGTGTTTTGGGCTTTGTCCTCGCAAGGATCTCTCTCTCAAAGGCTTTGGAGGTGGGTTGCTCTCAAACGACAAAAGTCGTGCACTAACTCTGAGCATCCACCAATTTATGGTGAAGGGGGTGGGCTATTTATAGCCAAGTGGCAACCCGACCTGATATGTCCGAAATAACCCGGGGTTACTAAGGAACTGACACGTGTCCAACGGTCGGATTTCAAACACACGCGGCAGCTTGGCTTGGGCTACAAGCAAAGCTGACTCATCCAGCTCTGGATAAGATTTGCTCTCATGTCTTCGCTCGAAGACATAGGATTTGGTTGAGCATCACTTCGGTCATCTGACTTTGTTCACTTGGACCCCACTTAACAGTACGGTGGTTCCTATGACTCAAGAAAGAAAAGGAAACTACGAAAGAAACTATGTCTTCGCACTCCATAGTCGTCAAGTGAATGTCTTCATCGTAATTATCTTCAATGTGCATGTCTTCACAAACCACCATTGTCTTAAATGTCTTCATACATTTTTAGGGGTCATCTCTAGTAGGTAAACCGAATCAATGAAGGACCACTACCTGTGTTATCATGCAATTCTCACAAACACATTAGCACCACAACCACGTTTGTCGTCAATACTCCAAAACCAACTAGGGGTGGCACTAGATGCACTACAGTTTTTCCCGGCGTCTTGCAGCTGCTAGGATTGAGGAAAAGTGGTGACGACAACACATGTTTGACTCCGATGGTGGTGCTCTCGAGTACCCGGTCTCGAGCTCTGGGGTGAAAACCTAGGTATGACCCGTTGGTCATACCTGGCAATGATGATGTTTTAGCGTAGTTACCTTGTTGAAGGCATTGCTCGAATATGTTCGGATTGGTTCTTCAGGGTTAAAACCTAGACTCTGGCCTTTGTGGTTGGATCCGGTGATGATGGCGCTTGAGCATCGCTACCTTCTTGAAGGCGTTTCTGTTGAAGAATCTCTTTGTCCTTGTGGTGTCATGAGATGGTTGGTGCAGATATGGCCATCGTTGTAGTATGTTGATCGGAGATTTGATTGCTTTGGATTTTTTTCTCGCTTAGGCATAGCATTGGTCTTGTATGATTTTTCTATTTGCCGTTGCATTTGTTGATGTTGGTTGTGTGCATCCTAACTCTTTTCTCTAGGCCATCCACCTCATCGATCCAAGCAGCTGGTGATGCATTCATACTTTACTTCAACTTGGCGGCCTGGCATGTAGTGAGGATAAACTTTACATTTGCATTGAGTCGAAATAGAGAATGCTATCATTCAGTAAACTAATGAACTCATAAGCCTTTCACAGCACATCTACCGAAGTAGTTATATTTTCAAAAAGACAAGGATGAACGGGTGGCATTCGCACTTGTGCACCGAAGTAGGTTCCTTAGTAACCACATATGTTTAATGGAGGGAGGCGGACGACCGGGTGCCGTTTCAACGTGGAGAGCAGACGCGTGCATCTGGAAGCGACGTGGTCGGTGATCTCAGCCGGCGCGCCGCTTCAATGCTGGCTCGAGTTAGAGGTCGCCCACTCTGGGCTGGCATGAATGTGGCGTGACGCTGTGGAGTGGTGCTGGCCGCTTCGGGTGGCAAAGGGAGAAAGCGTGTGAGAGGGTTTTGTTAGAATAAATCAGAGGCCATCGTTGATCATCCGAGGAACAAACAATCACACGAGGCACGACACCGAGATTTGTTAACGAGGTTCACCAATATGGCTACATCCCCGGGGCATGACTACGGGCGCTCCTCCCCGTAACACCGTCACAATACCGCACACCGGCCACCCGGGCGCCGGCACACCCCACCTGTTCCCCCTTGCGCGCTTGTGCTATTATGTTGGCATATGTTACATCGTGTGTCTAGCCCCTCTATATATGAGAGGCCTAGGATACAAGTGTCCTACTAGGACACGACTTAATATCCTATCTAAACACAATACAACTACAAGTCCAACTATAACCTATCTTGTACACAATATTCGACACAACTCCAACAAACTCCACCTTGGCGAATATTATCCACCATCCTGAATTTGTCCATGCGTCAAACTTCCATGAACATTGGACTTGAGCTTATCCCGTGAGTACCGCTGCTACTCCAAAGACTCCCTGTGACTCCACCTGCAACTTATAGTCCCTTCTTTTCTTGACCAATGTCAACACTCGATCCTCCTTTCTTGACCGCCTGTCTGAAACTTGAAGAAATTTCACCGTTTCTTGTAGTCATCCTGAGTCAAATTCGCAGTTGTCTCACCACATGTATGACCACCAGAGCCCTGGCCCATCCCCATGCCCCGTGCATACCGCATGTCTCGCCGCTATTACCCCGTCGAGCCTCCGCTGTCCTGGTCGAGTCTCAAGGGTCGCGAACCCACACCACTCAACCTCCACTGCAGAGTACCACCGGTCATCACCGGCCGATGATGAGTTTCACGCTTCCATCAGACTACTGGGCTCCAGTCCAAATTACATGTCACCCGCTTTTTCCCGCTGAATAGGCTTCGACTCCCTGTGCACTTACGCCGTAGCCCCTCAATCAGCACCAAGTGAAGTCCTCCAGACTCCAACTCCACCTTCAACATTACTCCATGGTAGATGATCAGTCCACCACGCGCCCCGTCAACTTCAAGCTCTCATGTGCACCATCTTGAATCAACCCCGCGCCATAGTCTTGTCGAAGCCACACAAGCCCTTGGAGCCTGCGCCACGTGTGTCCACGCCCCAGAAGTCGGTCACCATCAGCATCACGCTCCAATGTCGCCCCGTCAACGTCAGGTTGGACACAATTGAGATTTGGATCCAGATTCACGACGTACCACTCCTTTACGCCCATCTGGTTCCATCCCTGGCTTCAAAGGTGGGAGAGGTTCTTTTCACTGAGTCCCAGTCGCATGATTTCACAGGAAACTTCTACCGTGTCTGGGTACGGATCAACGTCACCAAAACCCTTAAGAACGTTGTATCCATGATAAGGGGTGGCGAGAGGCAGATATACAAGGTCAAGTACGAGAAGCTTCCGGATTGGTGTGCGGTGTGCGGTGTGCGGTATGCTGGGACACCTCTTCAAGGAACATGGAACAGACGTCCACCCTCCCTTGGCTCTTGTCTTTAAGGAGCTCAGGGCGTCTTGGTTTATGAGGAACGATGGCGGCCCTGGTGGCGGCCGTGGAAGCAGGGGGGCCGAAGAGGAGGCCGTTCTGGAAGAAGAGGGGGCGGACGCCCTCAGGATGATGAGACTGACGCAGAGCAAACCGAACAAGATTTGGAGATGCTGGATGCTGAGAGGATTAGGAAGAGGGGCTCGGAACCAGCGGTGCACCAAGGCCAGGCTACACCCCCAACCTCTGATCAGCCGTCGGCGTTGACAAAAGGGAATGTGCTTGCATTGCCTCCCCCGGCGGTGCCCACTAGCCCAAGCGCAATATAGGAGTCAAAGCGAGCAAAGATGGGGGCGGAGACGGAAAAGGTTTCATCGGTGAAGAACATGTTGCTAAGCAAGATCGACCCAAAGTTGGCGGGCCCGAGTGACGGGCACCGCCGAGCCCAACGAGTGTACACTGCTGGAACTACCATGGCGTGGGCAAAGCCGAAACAGTTTGGGAACTTCATGAATTCGCGAGGAAATTTGCCCTACCCTTTTGTGTATCGCAGAAACCCAGCTTGAAGGCTCGAGGGTAGAAGCTTTAGCAGGAACTCTTGGGTTTCAACATGGTTATGCAGTTAGTAGTCGTGGTAGAAGTGGTGGAATAGGCATGTTTTGGAGCAATGGAATAAATGTTGAGATCTTGGGTTATTCTGACTATCACCTTGATTGCTCGGTCCTTGAACCACGAGATGATCCCTAGAGGTTGACTGTAGTATATGGCGAAGCTCAAACTCATTTGAGACACCAGACGTGGGACACCTTAAAAAACATCAGCACTTTGAGCAACCTCCCCTGGCTGTGTCTTGGTGATTTCAATGAAGTGTTACGTTCGGAAGAGCATGTAGGAATTGGACAACGCAGCAATGCACAAATCCAAGCTTTCAGAGATGTCGTCGATGTTTGCATGTTGCTAGACATTGGCTTTGCCAGTATTTCATGGACTTTCAAAAAAAGGTCACGGGAGGAACATTTACTAGGGTACGGCACGACAGGGCCTTGGTCTCGGCGGAGTGGCAAGCTCGTTTTCCCTTGGCTGATCTCTTACACCTAGTTGCAGCTACATCCGATCATAGCCCTATCTTGGCGAGAATGAATAGAGAGCAACAGATGAACCCAAGGCCAAACTCGTTCAAATACGAGGTCATGTGGGAGGGTCACGAATCGTGGAGCAGCAAGATTTCAGAGGCATGGGCTAACCCTGGAGCCGCCACCGGAGTTGAAGAACTCAGAGCTAAACTTGCAACGCTGTCACAAGATTTGGGGCGGTGGAACAGGGATACGTTCGGGAGTGAAACAGTTGAAGGGGGAGTTAGAGAAGCTCAGAACAGATGCTAGCTGCACTGCACCAACACACGTCGAGCTCAAGATCAACGAAAAATTGGTGGAGCTGTACCACAGGGAGGAAGTCATGTGGCGGCAGAGATCAAGAGTGGAATGGATCACCGCGGGAGATAGGAATACAAAGTTCTTTCACCTACGGGCAAGCATTCGCTGAAAGAAGAATATGATTAAAGCTTTGAAGAATTCGCTAGGGGTGCTAACAGATGATCCGGAGGAGTTGAAGGCCATGGTAAATGATTTCTACAAGACTCATATACCACGGAGGGGGTGAGCAACATGGAGACGGTCTTAAACAGTGTCCCATCAAAGGTAACGGCGGGTATGAATGAGATGTTGTGTGCCCCATATTCT
The DNA here is from genome assembly GCA_904067115.1 of Aegilops sharonensis. Taxonomy (NCBI): domain Eukaryota; kingdom Viridiplantae; phylum Streptophyta; class Magnoliopsida; order Poales; family Poaceae; genus Aegilops; species Aegilops sharonensis. The sequence continues at coordinate 467,139 of LR880968.1, read as the reverse complement.
AGCGATGAGGTCAAAACAGCTCTGTTCCAGATGTTCCCAACCAAGGCGCCGAGTCCAGATGGCTTTCCGGCACATTTTTATCAGCGACACTGGGAGCTTTGTGGAGCGGAGGTGACTGAGGCAATGCTACGGATTGCTAGAGGGGAGGACAGTCCGGAGTGTATCAACGATACTATCCTCGTTCTTATTCCCAAGGTAACAAATCCTACCATCTTGTCACAGTTTAGACCTATTAACCTATGCAATGTTCTATACAAGGTGGCATCCAAAGTTATTGCAAACGGGCTCAAGCAAATCTTACCGGATATTATATCAGAGGAGCAATCGGCCTTCGTCCCAGGAAGGCTCATTACGGATAACATTATAAGTGTGTATGAGTGTCTTCATTTTATGAAGCGGAGTAAAGCGAAAGCCAACAGCTACTGTGCACTTAAGCTCGATATGATGAAAGCATATGATAGGCTGGAATGGGACTATCTGGAAGCCATCATGGGTAAGCTAGGTTTTGCCACAGCTTGGATAAAAACTGTTATGAGCATGGTGCGGTCAGTTTCCTTTTCGGTGCTCTTTAATGGTGAAAGGCTTGATCAGTTTATGCCGAGCAGAGGTATAAGGCAGGGAGATCCGATATCCCCTTATCTCTTCTTAATTGCTGCGGAGGGCCTTTCGTGCCTCCTGAAAACCAGTTCTTTGTCGTCAAATATTGTTGGATTAAAGGTGGCACCCACGGCCCCGGCCGTTAACCACCTTCTTTTCGCAGACGACAGCCTGCTGCTTTTTAAGTCAGGGAATGAAGGGGCAGTAGCAGTATCAAACCTACTGGAAACATATTGTTTGGCATCTGGGCAGAGGATAAATCACGACACGTCTTCGATTTTTTTCAGTAGAGAATGCCCGCAAGTGGTGAGAGATGATATGAAGAATGTTCTAAATGTGCACAATGAATCCCTTAGTGATCGGTATCTGGGAATGCCAACAGAGGTTGGCCACTCGAAGAACGGTACCTTCAAATACTTGAGGGATCGAGTCTGGGAAAAGGTGAGAGGTTGGATGGAAAAGTTGTTATCTTCGGCAGGGAAAGAGGTGTTGATCAAGGCAGTGGCCCAAGCAATACCAGTATACTCGATGGCATGTTTTCGGCTTCCCCGGGGACTATGTGAAAGTGTTACTTCGCTAATCAGACATTTCTGGTGGGGAAGCAAACAAGGAAAACGGAAGACCAGTTGGGTGGCGTGGGACGTGATGACCTTACCTAAGCATCTCGGTGGACTTGGCTTTCGGGATTTGGAGCTCTTTAACTTGGCCCTTCTAGCTCGGCAGTCCTGGCGTATGTTGCAAAACCCCTTGTCTCTGAGCGCGAGGATTTTGAAAGCAGTATATTATCCCGACATAGATATTTTTGGTGCAANCCTGAAAACCAGTTCTTTGTCGTCAAATATTGTTGGATTAAAGGTGGCACCCACGGCCCCGGCCGTTAACCACCTTCTTTTCGCAGACGACAGCCTGCTGCTTTTTAAGTCAGGGAATGAAGGGGCAGTAGCAGTATCAAACCTACTGGAAACATATTGTTTGGCATCTGGGCAGAGGATAAATCACGACACGTCTTCGATTTTTTTCAGTAGAGAATGCCCGCAAGTGGTGAGAGATGATATGAAGAATGTTCTAAATGTGCACAATGAATCCCTTAGTGATCGGTATCTGGGAATGCCAACAGAGGTTGGCCACTCGAAGAACGGTACCTTCAAATACTTGAGGGATCGAGTCTGGGAAAAGGTGAGAGGTTGGATGGAAAAGTTGTTATCTTCGGCAGGGAAAGAGGTGTTGATCAAGGCAGTGGCCCAAGCAATACCAGTATACTCGATGGCATGTTTTCGGCTTCCCCGGGGACTATGTGAAAGTGTTACTTCGCTAATCAGACATTTCTGGTGGGGAAGCAAACAAGGAAAACGGAAGACCAGTTGGGTGGCGTGGGACGTGATGACCTTACCTAAGCATCTCGGTGGACTTGGCTTTCGGGATTTGGAGCTCTTTAACTTGGCCCTTCTAGCTCGGCAGTCCTGGCGTATGTTGCAAAACCCCTTGTCTCTGAGCGCGAGGATTTTGAAAGCAGTATATTATCCCGACATAGATATTTTTGGTGCAATTTTGGGACCGCACCCCTCACAGATATGGCGCGCTATCTTAGATGGAAGAGACATCATGGTTCAGGGTCTGGTGCGTAGAATTGGAGACGGAGAGACAACACAAATATGGGAGGAGAACTGGCTGGCGAGACCAAGTATGAAAAGGCCAATCACATCTCTTGTTCCTGATCCTCCGACGAGAGTGGCCGAGTTGATGGATCACACTACACCAACCTGGAACGAGGATCTAGTCCGTTCGGTGTTCATACCGATAGATGCGGCAGCCATATTACAGATACCTCTCTGCACACGACAGACGGATGATTTTTGGGCCTGGTCAGAGGATCGAAAGGGNAGACGGAGAGACAACACAAATATGGGAGGAGAACTGGCTGGCGAGACCAAGTATGAAAAGGCCAATCACATCTCTTGTTCCTGATCCTCCGACGAGAGTGGCCGAGTTGATGGATCACACTACACCAACCTGGAACGAGGATCTAGTCCGTTCGGTGTTCATACCGATAGATGCGGCAGCCATATTACAGATACCTCTCTGCACACGACAGACGGATGATTTTTGGGCCTGGTCAGAGGATCGAAAGGGCATTTTTACAGTGCGATCCGCATATCGGATGATTCAGCAAACAAAGCTCAGTAGGGAGGCATTGCTTTATGAGCAAGGGCCTCTTCTAAATCCCTGGGCGACCAAGGATAGTCCGAGTTGTGGCGGATCAGAGTCCCTTCAAAGATCAAATTTTTATTATGGAGGCTTGCTAAGCATTCAATACCTACGGCCGCTCTCCTCCATCACCGGAACATGGCAACGACCAGAGCTTGCTGTCTCTGTGGGGCTGTCGATACTTGGCGCCATGCTCTGGTGGACTGCACGGTCTCAAGAAGCACGTGGGCTCTTTCTTCAGAAACTGTTCTTGACAAGCTGAGTACATGCAGAGAAGNTTTTTTCAGTAGAGAATGCCCGCAAGTGGTGAGAGATGATATGAAGAATGTTCTAAATGTGCACAATGAATCCCTTAGTGATCGGTATCTGGGAATGCCAACAGAGGTTGGCCACTCGAAGAACGGTACCTTCAAATACTTGAGGGATCGAGTCTGGGAAAAGGTGAGAGGTTGGATGGAAAAGTTGTTATCTTCGGCAGGGAAAGAGGTGTTGATCAAGGCAGTGGCCCAAGCAATACCAGTATACTCGATGGCATGTTTTCGGCTTCCCCAGGGACTATGTGAAAGTGTTACTTCGCTAATCAGACATTTCTGGTGGGGAAGCAAACAAGGAAAACGGAAGACCAGTTGGGTGGCGTGGGACGTGATGACCTTACCTAAGCATCTCGGTGGACTTGGCTTTCGGGATTTGGAGCTCTTTAACTTGGCCCTTCTAGCTCGGCAGTCCTGGCGTATGTTGCAAAACCCCTTGTCTCTGAGCGCGAGGATTTTGAAAGCAGTATATTATCCCGACATAGATATTTTTGGTGCAATTTTGGGACCGCACCCCTCACAGATATGGCGCGCTATCTTAGATGGAAGAGACATCATGGTTCAGGGTCTGGTGCGTAGAATTGGAGACGGAGAGACAACACAAATATGGGAGGAGAACTGGCTGGCGAGACCAAGTATGAAAAGGCCAATCACATCTCTTGTTCCTGATCCTCCGACGAGAGTGGCCGAGTTGATGGATCACACTACACCAACCTGGAACGAGGATCTAGTCCGTTCGGTGTTCATACCGATAGATGCGGCAGCCATATTACAGATACCTCTCTGCACACGACAGACGGATGATTTTTGGGCCTGGTCAGAGGATCGAAAGGACATTTTTACAGTGCGATCCGCATATCGGATGATTCAGCAAACAAAGCTCAGTAGGGAGGCATTGCTTTATGAGCAAGGGCCTCTTCTAAATCCCTGGGCGACCAAGGATAGTCCGAGTTGTGGCGGATCAGAGTCCCTTCAAAGATCAAATTTTTATTATGGAGGCTTGCTAAGCATTCAATACCTACGGCCGCTCTCCTCCATCACCGGAACATGGCAACGACCAGAGCTTGCTGTCTCTGTGGGGCTGTCGATACTTGGCGCCATGCTCTGGTGGACTGCACGGTCTCAAGAAGCACGTGGGCTCTTTCTTCAGAAACTGTTCTTGACAAGCTGAGTACATGCAGAGAAGCAAATGCAAAGCGATGGATTTTTGGTATGCATGAAGCCCTGAATCAAGAGGATTTCCTTGTTTTTGTTGTTACATTATGGGCGCTTTGTGGATCACGAAGAAAGGCCATGTATGAGGACATTTTCCAAACACCTTTCGCCATCGACGGTTTCGTCAAATCCTTTATAGGTGAGCTAAAAGCCCTCCAGGAGCCACGGGCAGTCGGAGACAGGGCGCCCCGTCAGCGTCCATCTCACTGGATTGCACCACCTGTGGGGCTGATAAAAATCAATGTTGATGCCGCGGTTGGTCGAACGCAGGGTGCAGTGGGAGCGATGTGCCGAGACCGAGATGGAATCTTCTTAGGTGCTTCGACAGTGGTGTTCCCCAACCTATCAGACCCAGGTACCCTTAAGACGTTGGCCATCAGGGAGGCAATGGCGTTAGCAGATGATCTCTATGTCAGAAGNGGGCGACCAAGGATAGTCCGAGTTGTGGCGGATCAGAGTCCCTTCAAAGATCAAATTTTTATTATGGAGGCTTGCTAAGCATTCAATACCTACGGCCGCTCTCCTCCATCACCGGAACATGGCAACGACCAGAGCTTGCTGTCTCTGTGGGGCTGTCGATACTTGGCGCCATGCTCTGGTGGACTGCACGGTCTCAAGAAGCACGTGGGCTCTTTCTTCAGAAACTGTTCTTGACAAGCTGAGTACATGCAGAGAAGCAAATGCAAAGCGATGGATTTTTGGTATGCATGAAGCCCTGAATCAAGAGGATTTCCTTGTTTTTGTTGTTACATTATGGGCGCTTTGTGGATCACGAAGAAAGGCCATGTATGAGGACATTTTCCAAACACCTTTCGCCATCGACGGTTTCGTCAAATCCTTTATAGGTGAGCTAAAAGCCCTCCAGGAGCCACGGGCAGTCGGAGACAGGGCGCCCCGTCAGCGTCCATCTCACTGGATTGCACCACCTGTGGGGCTGATAAAAATCAATGTTGATGCCGCGGTTGGTCGAACGCAGGGTGCAGTGGGAGCGATGTGCCGAGACCGAGATGGAATCTTCTTAGGTGCTTCGACAGTGGTGTTCCCCAACCTATCAGACCCAGGTACCCTTAAGACGTTGGCCATCAGGGAGGCAATGGCGTTAGCAGATGATCTCTATGTCAGAAGGATCCAAATTACTTCGGACTGCAAGGTGGCAGTCGGCGATATTTATCAACACTTCAAAGGGAGTTACGGTGCAATTGTGCATGAAATCATACATCACAAGTCTAGTTTTGATATTTGTAATATCGTTCACGAATTTAGGAGCTCGAATACAGAGGCTCACAAACATGCAAAGTATGCTCTATCTCTTGGAGTTGGCCGCCATGTTTGGTTAGGCCAACCCAACGATCTTGATTTCGTCCCTGTAAATATTGTGACGACCTAATAAAGCTTTGCAGTTTGTCTAAAAAAAACTACGCTCGCCCGGTTGATCCATCGATCTACTGCCGCACGACCCGCTTGACGCCGCTGTTTCCAATCACATCTCACCGAGACTATAAATCTGCCGGCTTGCTACACCCCCCTGCTTGCATCCATTGCTTTGACCGCCGCTTCCATCCATTGATACACAATCGTCTTCTGTGACGAACTAAATCAACGAACCAACTCGGCCTCCTCTGAATCAATTTTCGAAGCCTCCGAACTACCTAGCCCATGATACCACTTGTTTGAATAAATCTGAGGCCATCGTCGATCATCCGAGGAATAAACAATCACACGAGACACAACGCCGAGATTTGTTAACGAGGTTCACCAATATGGCTACGTCCCCGGGGCATGACTACGGGCGCTCCGCCCCGTGACACCGTCACAATACCGCATACCGGCCACCCGGGCGCCGGCACAAGCCACCGGCTTCCCTTTGCGCGCCTGTGCTATTATGTTGGCATAGGTTACATCGTGTGTCTAGCCCCGCTATATATGAGAGGTCTAGTATACAAGTGTCCTACTAGGACATGACTCTATATCCTATCTAAACACAATACAACTACAAGTCCAACTGTAAACTATCTTGTACACAATATTCGACACAACTCCAACAGGTTTTAGCTGGGTCATGGTTGTCGGACGCCTACACGACAGTCATCCGGACGACCCCAGTTTACTTATAGTATACGGGGGAAAAGGATCTCTGGACCAGACAGCAGATGAATACAGGGTTCCGTCGGATGACCAAAAATTAGGGCAGCTGGCGTGTCGAGGAGCAAACCAAATTAATGGGAGGAGTTTTGGGGATAACTAGTGCTTTCTATCAGCGGACATCCTGTAACTTTGTGTTTTCACCTCCGACTGAAACAATCCATTCTACTATAGGTATTTGGGAAGAAGGACACAGGAACTCCGGCACGGGTACTCGCAAGTTTCCCATGTTGTTTCTCTGCCAAGCGAGGAGCGGGCGACTGCGATGGCGACTGTGGGGACAACGCCGGCCTCCGCTGCCTCTCCCCCGTCCCCGCCTCTCCCGTCGTGCCCTTCGGTGCGCCGCGCCTGGCCAGTGCGGCCGCCCTCCTCCTGTCCCCTCGCCCCCCGGCCTCCTGCCCTGCCTCGTCGCCCTCCCTCCCCCTGCCCTCGTCCGCCTCTGCAGTGACGCGCACTTGCAGTAGGGCCGACTGGGCGGTGGAGGAGGACCGGCTGGACGCCGCCGCGGTTGCCGTCGGGCTGCCATGGCCTCTTCGCCGCTTCGGTGACCGGTTGGCGGCGGCGGCGGCGGCTGCCGAGTCCGTGCCCGCCCCGGTGCCCTCCCCTCCCCTCCCCCTTCTCCTTCCCTTGCGGTTGCGGCCGGAGGCCCACCACGCACCACCTTCCCCTCTGCCGCAGGGCGCCAGCCGTCCGGCTGGTCGTCATGGCCGAGGGGCCCGAGCGCGAGCTTAGGGGGTGGCCGGGAGGTCGGAATTGGGGCGGGTGGCATTTTCATGGCGCTCTCCCTCGTTGGACTCCCCATCGAGTGCGCCGGTGTCGTTTGCGGGTCCCTTGCCCGGCTCGGCTTCGACCGGGGTCGTCCCCCGCGGCTGCAAGTTTTAGCCTTTCCGGCCATCGGCGGTTGCGGCGNCGGCCGGAGGCCCACCACGCACCACCTTCCCCTCTGCCGCAGGGCGCCAGCCGTCCGGCTGGTCGTCATGGCCGAGGGGCCCGAGCGCGAGCTTAGGGGGTGGCCGGGAGGTCGGAATTGGGGCGGGTGGCATTTTCATGGCGCTCTCCCTCGTTGGACTCCCCATCGAGTGCGCCGGTGTCGTTTGCGGGTCCCTTGCCCGGCTCGGCTTCGACCGGGGTCGTCCCCCGCGGCTGCAAGTTTTAGCCTTTCCGGCCATCGGCGGTTGCGGCGGGCGACGCCCCGCCGCCGGCGGCGTCCTGGCCTGGTAGGGGGGAAACCCTACTCCCTCCCCTCCCTCGGTCGGGTTGAGCGCTGGGCCTAGGTGGGCAGTCGACGCATGTGGCTCGTCCCCCCTGCCCCCCCCCTCCCACTGGGCCTGTGGGGGAGGTGGGGAGCCTAGGCTGTCCCGGGCCTCTCCCGTTGGGCCTGCCCTTGCAGGGCTGCCTCTCCCCTTGGCCCCTGCGGTCGGGGTGCTCTTAGAGCGCTCCCCTGCCCTCCCGCTAGGGCTTGACCCATCTCCCTCGCTCACCACCCCGACTCCCTCCTTCCCGTCACCGCCGCCACCCTCTCCCACCCCGCCCTCCCGCACGCCGTCTCAGACCCCTCCCGTCATGGCTCACGATCAAGGCGGTGGTGCCCCTCGGCATAAGCGGCGTGCCAATGTCCGGGACAGTGGGGCGGCCCAAGCTTCACGCCGGCTCTCGCCGGATGGTGCCCGCCGGGAGGCCGAACTCCGCGATTCGATGCACAAGGGCAAGGGGGCGGCGTCCGCGTCCGAGGGGGGTTGGCGTGGTGCTAACCCGCGGGACTGCTCGCCGGAGCAGTGGCGCGGCCGCAACCGCGACCTGGATCCCCCGCGTCGGCAGGCGCAANCGGCCGGAGGCCCACCACGCACCACCTTCCCCTCTGCCGCAGGGCGCCAGCCGTCCGGCTGGTCGTCATGGCCGAGGGGCCCGAGCGCGAGCTTAGGGGGTGGCCGGGAGGTCGGAATTGGGGCGGGTGGCATTTTCATGGCGCTCTCCCTCGTTGGACTCCCCATCGAGTGCGCCGGTGTCGTTTGCGGGTCCCTTGCCCGGCTCGGCTTCGACCGGGGTCGTCCCCCGCGGCTGCAAGTTTTAGCCTTTCCGGCCATCGGCGGTTGCGGCAGGCGACGCCCCGCCGCCGGCGGCGTCCTGGCCTGGTAGGGGGGAAACCCTACTCCCTCCCCTCCCTCGGTCGGGTTGAGCGCTGGGCCTAGGTGGGCAGTCGACGCATGTGGCTCGTCCCCCCTGCCCCCCCCCCTCCCACTGGGCCTGTGGGGGAGGTGGGGAGCCTAGGCTGTCCCGGGCCTCTCCCGTTGGGCCTGCCCTTGCAGGGCTGCCTCTCCCCTTGGCCCCTGCGGTCGGGGAGCTCTTAGAGCGCTCCCCTGCCCTCCCGCTAGGGCTTGACCCATCTCCCTCGCTCACCACCCCGACTCCCTCCTTCCCGTCACCGCCGCCACCCTCTCCCACCCCGCCCTCCCGCACGCCGTCTCAGACCCCTCCCGTCATGGCTCACGATCAAGGCGGTGGTGCCCCTCGGCATAAGCGGCGTGCCAATGTCCGGGACAGTGGGGCGGCCCAAGCTTCACGCCGGCTCTCGCCGGATGGTGCCCGCCGGGAGGCCGAACTCCGCGATTCGATGCACAAGGGCAAGGGGGCGGCGTCCGCGTCCGAGGGGGGTTGGCGTGGTGCTAACCCGCGGGACTGCTCGCCGGAGCAGTGGCGCGGCCGCAACCGCGACCTGGATCCCCCGCGTCGGCAGGCGCAATTTCCGCCTTCGAGTCCCANACCCCTCCCGTCATGGCTCACGATCAAGGCGGTGGTGCCCCTCGGCATAAGCGGCGTGCCAATGTCCGGGACAGTGGGGCGGCCCAAGCTTCACGCCGGCTCTCGCCGGATGGTGCCCGCCGGGAGGCCGAACTCCGCGATTCGATGCACAAGGGCAAGGGGGCGGCGTCCGCGTCCGAGGGGGGTTGGCGTGGTGCTAACCCGCGGGACTGCTCGCCGGAGCAGTGGCGCGGCCGCAACCGCGACCTGGATCCCCCGCGTCGGCAGGCGCAATTTCCGCCTTCGAGTCCCAACAATCGCAATGGGCGAGGTGCCTTTGCAAAGAAGAAGAAGAAACGCGCGGTGAATCAGCAAGCCGCGGCCGCGTCCGCCCCGACATCCTCCATCTCCAACCCCCCACCCCCCCCCCCCATTGTGCCTACGGCAGTGACTCCCCATCCACCGGCCCCGACAGTGATATGCTTCAACTGCGGGGTGGAGGGGCATTGCCAGGTCGACTGCACTCGGTCGCCTGCTTGCTTCAAGTGCAAGCGCGCCGATCACCCCGCCGCGCTCTGCCCTGACCATCCAGCAACGGGGGTTCTTGGCCTCTTTGGCTACGCTCTTGATGACCTAGGATTCTTCCAGATGGATCTCCCTGTGCCGACGGCTTCCTCCTCCCCGACTGCCCTCATCTCAGTCCTAGACGGCAAGACGGCATCCCCGGGGATCATTGATGAAGAACTCCGCCACCTGTTCAAGCCAAATTGGGACTGGGAGGTGGCTCCCATTTCTGATCGGGATTTCACTACAGTCTTCCCTGATCCTGTCAGCCTCCGCTATGGCACCCACAGTGCGGAGTTGACCCTAGCACTTCATCAGCTGAAGGTGCGCATATCGGTGNCGATCACCCCGCCGCGCTCTGCCCTGACCATCCAGCAACGGGGGTTCTTGGCCTCTTTGGCTACGCTCTTGATGACCTAGGATTCTTCCAGATGGATCTCCCTGTGCCGACGGCTTCCTCCTCCCCGACTGCCCTCATCTCAGTCCTAGACGGCAAGACGGCATCCCCGGGGATCATTGATGAAGAACTCCGCCACCTGTTCAAGCCAAATTGGGACTGGGAGGTGGCTCCCATTTCTGATCGGGATTTCACTACAGTCTTCCCTGATCCTGTCAGCCTCCGCTATGGCACCCACAGTGCGGAGTTGACCCTAGCACTTCATCAGCTGAAGGTGCGCATATCGGTGCCTTCGGTGCATCCTCTCGCCATGGCGTCTCTCTCCACCGTGTGGTTGCAGATTCGTGGGCTTCCTCCCATCGCTCATGTGGAGGGGGCCATCCGGGTCATATCNGCATCCCCGGGGATCATTGATGAAGAACTCCGCCACCTGTTCAAGCCAAATTGGGACTGGGAGGTGGCTCCCATTTCTGATCGGGATTTCACTACAGTCTTCCCTGATCCTGTCAGCCTCCGCTATGGCACCCACAGTGCGGAGTTGACCCTAGCACTTCATCAGCTGAAGGTGCGCATATCGGTGCCTTCGGTGCATCCTCTCGCCATGGCGTCTCTCTCCACCGTGTGGTTGCAGATTCGTGGGCTTCCTCCCATCGCTCATGTGGAGGGGGCCATCCGGGTCATATCCCGGCTCCTGGGCAAGATTGCGTCGGTTGGCCCTCTCGCGCTGCTTAAGGGGCCGGCCGTTTGTGTCCAGCTCAAGACCCCTGACCCCTCCAAGCTCGATATGACCATGCGGATGTTCTTCAGCGATGCTGGTTACGATATCCACGTCTCCGTCGAAGAGGCGCTCTCTTCTTCCCCTGTGGACCCCGTGGATGGCTCGGACCCTGAGGGCGATGGCGGGCCTACTTCTGGTCGTGATCAGCACCACCGTCCTAGGGGTCGCTCTCCGGCTTCGGGACGCTCGGACAAGGACTCCGGGGATGACCGTGCTGCTTCGCCCCGGACTGGTGCGGCGGTCCCTCCGTCCTGCTCCAAGGCCATCGCACCGGTCCTCCCCGCGGATGCTTCGGGTGAGGTCGAGGAGGACATCGCGGCGATCACCGCTATGCTTGACGAGGCNCGGCAAGACGGCATCCCCGGGGATCATTGATGAAGAACTCCGCCACCTGTTCAAGCCAAATTGGGACTGGGAGGTGGCTCCCATTTCTGATCGGGATTTCACTACAGTCTTCCCTGATCCTGTCAGCCTCCGCTATGGCACCCACAGTGCGGAGTTGACCCTAGCACTTCATCAGCTGAAGGTGCGCATATCGGTGCCTTCGGTGCATCCTCTCGCCATGGCGTCTCTCTCCACCGTGTGGTTGCAGATTCGTGGGCTTCCTCCCATCGCTCGTGTGGAGGGGGCCATCCGGGTCATATCCCGGCTCCTGGGCAAGATTGCGTCGGTTGGCCCTCTCTCGCTGCTTAAGGGGCCGGCCGTTTGTGTCCAGCTCAAGACCCCTGACCCCTCCAAGCTCGATATGACCATGCGGATGTTCTTCAGCGATGCTGGTTACGATATCCACGTCTCCGTCGAAGAGGCGCTCTCTTCTTCCCCTGTGGACCCCGTGGATGGCTCGGACCCTGAGGGCGATGGCGGGCCTACTTCTGGTCGTGATCAGCACCACCGTCCTAGGGGTCGCTCTCCGGCTTCGGGACGCTCGGACAAGGACTCCGGGGATGACCGTGCTGCTTCGCCCCGGACTGGTGCGGCGGTCCCTCCGTCCTGCTCCAAGGCCATCGCACCGGTCCTCCCCGCGGATGCTTCGGGTGAGGTCGAGGAGGACATCGCGGCGATCACCGCTATGCTTGACGAGGCGGCAACCATGCCTCCTGGTGACGTCATTCTGATCTTCATGGAGGCTCAGGTATCCTCCTCTGACGGCGGCGTCAGCGACACGAGCAGCATAGGCATGGAGGTGATCCTGGCCTCCTCTCCCCGGCCCTCCTCCGCTGCCTCGCCTCGGGTCCCTTCCGGCGACGGCTTCGTCGTGCCTCCGGCCTTGTCCGAGCTGACCGGACTGGTGCCGGCCTCGGGGCTTATGGCGCAGGCCGCTCCCCCCTCCCCCCCCCCTCCCCCGCGGCCAAGTGGCGCCCGCGGTCGACCTCCACCCCGGCATCATCGGCTCGGAAGAGCGTGCGGCTCGAGTCGGTGACCCTCCTGGTGGGTGCATCTCCCAACGTCGTGGAGAAGGCTTCCCGCCGTGCCACGACACGAAACCTTGATGCAGGTCCGTCCTCCCATCCTTCCCCAGCTCTTTTTTGCAATGATGATGAGATGATTGAGGATACTTCCTTTTCGGCTCTTGCGGGGGTCCTGTTGGGCCACTTAGCAAAAGTTGCGGCGGATTCCGCCATAGTTTTTCGGGGGGAGAAAGGTCCCCCCTTAGAACAAATTGCGTCCCTTCAGGCCAAGGAGGTCTTGGAAGGGCGTCTTGCGGCTGCTCGGGCTCGCGAGGCGGTTGCGGCCAATGAGGCGGCTCCCCCGACTCCGCGCCTGACGCATAGGTCAACACCTCGGGACCTAGTCCCTGATGAGGTCCGTGGCAGGATCCGTTCGAGTACGGCTCAGTTGCGTCGTGCTCTTAGTGCCAACTCCACAGTGGGGTCCCAGGAGGACCCCGTAGGCGAGTAGCTATGCGTGCGTTATTCTGGAACCTACGGGGTTTCGACCATGATGGCCGCCGTAGGCAGCTGATTGACTACATGCGCGATGAATCCGTGGATGTGGTAGCGATTCAAGAAACGATGCGAGTGGATTTTTCTTTAGCTGAGCTCGAACGCCTGAGCCGTCACTTATTCTCCTGGCACTGGTCGCCATCTAGTGGAGTGGCGGGTCACTCCGGTGGTATCCTTCTGGGTGTGAAGGATGTACCTTCGAGGTGGGATCCATGGATCGTGGATCCCATTTTTTCAGTATGGAGGTGTGGGAGCGTGATGTTAACTTTAAGTGGGAGGTTATTGTAGTCTACGGCCCTGCCGATCATAGTCGATCGGCTGCCTTCCTAGCCGAACTCCACACCAAGATTGCCTCCACGACACTACCGGTCGTGGTTGGCGGGGATTTCAACCTCCTTTGCTCCGCGGAGAAGAAGAGCAACACACAGATTGACCTCGCGGAGATCCGTCGTTTCAACGACTGGGTTGCAGACTTAGGACTGCTGGAGTTAGACAGGGTTGGGGCGAGATACACCTGGACCAATAGACAGGTTTCCCCAACCCTTAGTGTGCTTGACCGGGTATTTGTCTCTCCCGACTGGGAGTTGCAGTTCCCCCTAGCCTCTCTCCAGGCCATTACGCGCATCGGGTCTGACCACGTACCCCTTCTCCTGTCCTCTCGAGATGAGAGGCCACGCCCCCCACTGCAGTTTCGTTTCGAAACNCTCTTCTTCCCCTGTGGACCCCGTGGATGGCTCGGACCCTGAGGGCGATGGCGGGCCTACTTCTGGTCGTGATCAGCACCACCGTCCTAGGGGTCGCTCTCCGGCTTCGGGACGCTCGGACAAGGACTCCGGGGATGACCGTGCTGCTTCGCCCCGGACTGGTGCGGCGGTCCCTCCGTCCTGCTCCAAGGCCATCGCACCGGTCCTCCCCGCGGATGCTTCGGGTGAGGTCGAGGAGGACATCGCGGCGATCACCGCTATGCTTGACGAGGCGGCAACCATGCCTCCTGGTGACGTCATTCTGATCTTCATGGAGGCTCAGGTATCCTCCTCTGACGGCGGCGTCAGCGACACGAGCAGCATAGGCATGGAGGTGATCCTGGCCTCCTCTCCCCGGCCCTCCTCCGCTGCCTCGCCTCGGGTCCCTTCCGGCGACGGCTTCGTCGTGCCTCCGGCCTTGTCCGAGCTGACCGGACTGGTGCCGGCCTCGGGGCTTATGGCGCAGGCCGCTCCCCCCTCCCCCCCCCCTCCCCCGCGGCCAAGTGGCGCCCGCGGTCGACCTCCACCCCGGCATCATCGGCTCGGAAGAGCGTGCGGCTCGAGTCGGTGACCCTCCTGGTGGGTGCATCTCCCAACGTCGTGGAGAAGGCTTCCCGCCGTGCCACGACACGAAACCTTGATGCAGGTCCGTCCTCCCATCCTTCCCCAGCTCTTTTTTGCAATGATGATGAGATGATTGAGGATACTTCCTTTTCGGCTCTTGCGGGGGTCCTGTTGGGCCACTTAGCAAAAGTTGCGGCGGATTCCGCCATAGTTTTTCGGGGGGAGAAAGGTCCCCCCTTAGAACAAATTGCGTCCCTTCAGGCCAAGGAGGTCTTGGAAGGGCGTCTTGCGGCTGCTCGGGCTCGCGAGGCGGTTGCGGCCAATGAGGCGGCTCCCCCGACTCCGCGCCTGACGCATAGGTCAACACCTCGGGACCTAGTCCCTGATGAGGTCCGTGGCAGGATCCGTTCGAGTACGGCTCAGTTGCGTCGTGCTCTTAGTGCCAACTCCACAGTGGGGTCCCAGGAGGACCCCGTAGGCGAGTAGCTATGCGTGCGTTATTCTGGAACCTACGGGGTTTCGACCATGATGGCCGCCGTAGGCAGCTGATTGACTACATGCGCGATGAATCCGTGGATGTGGTAGCGATTCAAGAAACGATGCGAGTGGATTTTTCTTTAGCTGAGCTCGAACGCCTGAGCCGTCACTTATTCTCCTGGCACTGGTCGCCATCTAGTGGAGTGGCGGGTCACTCCGGTGGTATCCTTCTGGGTGTGAAGGATGTACCTTCGAGGTGGGATCCATGGATCGTGGATCCCATTTTTTCAGTATGGAGGTGTGGGAGCGTGATGTTAACTTTAAGTGGGAGGTTATTGTAGTCTACGGCCCTGCCGATCATAGTCGATCGGCTGCCTTCCTAGCCGAACTCCACACCAAGATTGCCTCCACGACACTACCGGTCGTGGTTGGCGGGGATTTCAACCTCCTTTGCTCCGCGGAGAAGAAGAGCAACACACAGATTGACCTCGCGGAGATCCGTCGTTTCAACGACTGGGTTGCAGACTTAGGACTGCTGGAGTTAGACAGGGTTGGGGCGAGATACACCTGGACCAATAGACAGGTTTCCCCAACCCTTAGTGTGCTTGACCGGGTATTTGTCTCTCCCGACTGGGAGTTGCAGTTCCCCCTAGCCTCTCTCCAGGCCATTACGCGCATCGGGTCTGACCACGTACCCCTTCTCCTGTCCTCTCGAGATGAGAGGCCACGCCCCCCACTGCAGTTTCGTTTCGAAACCTTTTGGCTGCGGCAGCCGGGCTTCACGGCTGTCATCCAGGCTCACTGGGTGTCGGCTTTATCCGAACCCCATAGAGTGATGTCGATTCTAGATGAGCGGCATCACCTGTCCAAGCGGTCTAGGCAATTCATGAAGGGGTGGGGTGCTAATATTGGGAGGGACCTTCGTGTCCAGAAGGCTTCCCTCCTCGACGAAATCCGTGCCCTGGATCTTCGCGCAGATATCTCAGGGATCTCTGCAGAAGAATGGGCAGATAGATATAACCTGGAAGAGTCTCTTATGGAGATCTACTCCAAGGAGGAAGAATTTTCGCGCCAACGCGGATCTATAAAGTGGGTGCTGTTTGGTGATGCCAATACATCTTACTTCCAGGCTATCGCTAATGGCCGTAGGAGACGTTGCTCCATCCCCATTTTATGGGAGGGCGGCCATCTTCTTCAGGATCCACCAGCGATTCGCGCTGTGGTGGACGAATTTTATAAGTCGTTATTTATGGGCCACGCCAGGGGCGGTGTGTGACATCCCAAAATTTTAACCTTGTTTTGTTAATTAAAATTTTGCCAAGAAATTAAAAAATTTATTTTCTGGGCTCCCTTTTGATTTTTGGACCTTTTTCTCTCTTGTTATTATGGAGTTTTCCCCAAAAAGAAAACTTTTCAAATATGTTATTGGACTTGTTTAACCTCTCAAGAAAAACTTTATTTTACTAGTAGAACTAATTACATAATTAATTTGCTTGATCTTTATTTTCTTGAAAAATAGTTTTTTCAAGATTATATGGCCATGTTTGAACTACAAGCATTTGATAAATTCACTTAAAATTCCAACCAAAATTTGGAGATGTCAGGTGATGTTTTAAAATCACTTTTATGCAAAAATAACTTTTATTCATGCAATATTTTGAGCTCTACACCCAATTTTCTTCTCTGGTCCAGTGGGCAATTTTGCACTGCAACTCATTTAAATATTTCTTTCTAGCTCCCACCAAAATTATGGGGTGTTGGTAGTAGCATATGATTCAACTTTATGCAAAAACCCAGTGTTGTTCTTTGAAAATTTTGAGTGAATCAACCTCATCTTCATTCTGGTCCAACATGATGGTTTGTATAGCATCCATATTCTTACTTGCTCTTTGGCCCTTGATTCTTTCCCCAGCTTGTAGACCACCCTACAAAACCCCTAATTCCAGGAGCATGCAACCATTGGAATACTTTTGGTTCATGAAATGATGCCATTTACCTCCTGTCCAGAATTGGAGTTCTGCAAAACTTGCACTAGCAAGTTTGTACTTTTCACAAACTAACCTCACCACCCTCTCTTCCACCCAAAGAGACACTGATCTGGAGAATTTGGCCACCCCAAGTTTTGCCTAGATGCCATTGGCATTTTGACAAAACACCCTGAGTGCATAGCCAGATTTGGCATGATTTCAAGTCTACATTGTGAACTTGGTCTCCTGACCAAACCACATTGTCCCTTGATCTTCCCTCTATCACTAATCTAGTTCTGTTGCTTGCCAACCTCACCCGAGACCCCTAGCATGCCCCGGCATTTCATCGAACACGTCCCGGGCGTGCTCTGGGCGCGCCCAGAGCATGCGTTTGGCCTGCACGTGCGCCCGAGCCGACGCGTCACCCCCTGGTTCGCCACCGCTCTGCAGAGCCGCGCCACACGCTCCCCTCCTCAGCGCAAAACGCCAAGCAGACCCTCGCCGCGCTTCCGGCAGGCCAAGGACTAGCCGCCACCGCCGCCCGACAGCTCCTGCACTAGCCAGCGCCGCCCAAGCCGTCTCCGCTCGCCAGCTCGCCCTTGGAGCAGTAGCCGCTCGTCCGCTAGCTCCTGCCGCCATCCCCAGCCTCGCCACGTTGCCCTGCAGCTACAGAAGACGGTCGCCGGCGACCTTATCCACGGCCGCCGCGGAACCGACTCCGATCGCCTATATAAGGAGCCCCGAGCTCATCCCCGCACGCAGGCAGTCTCAAGGCATCTCCCTAGGACCCCCATTGGCAGCCAATCAACTCGGGGAGGCTTCCTTCCCCATCTCCGACAACCGCAGCCGCCGCCACTGCCCCGGCCATTCCGGCGCCACCAGGGCCTCCCCCTCTACACTCTCTCCACCAGAAGCTCTCCCTTCCTCCCGTGAACCCTTCCCCCTGGTCGATTTTGATCGGGAACCACCACAACCACAAAACCACTTTACTCCCGACGCCGCCGGCCGTCACGAAGCTCGTCGCCGACAACTCCCTCCATCCCCATCACTCCCTCGACCACCGGAAGAACCGCCCCAGTCTTGCGGATCCATCCCCACCCTCGGGGGCCCGCGAGGAGCCGCCTAGTGGCGGCGACGATCGCCGGAGCCCCCGCCTCTATTCGGCCAGAGGAAGAAGAGGGAAGGGAGAATAGTCAAACCTGACTAGTGGCCCCCCTGGACCCACTGTCAGTGACCCACGCGCGTCCACGCTGGAGTAAGTGGAGGCGTATAGTCGGAATATGTCTTCGACGTGTACGTATATTCGAATCGTTTTCTTTTTATTCTGTTTTTTTTAATAACAGATTTTTTACCACAACTTTGACTGGCTATAACTTTTGAAATACAACTCCAAATGAATTGATTCTTTTTCCTACCTCTTTCAAATTTAACCTAGTTTATTTTAATATTTATTTGAAAAAAATTTCAAACAACTTTTTGTGCTGTTTTTGAATTTGTGTGTTAATTCAATTTTTATTTAAATAGGACTTTGGAGAGAGAGAAGCAAACTTTCAAAAGTTTTGGAGTGCACCCTGCCTTTCCACACATTGAAGGCAAGCATTCTGAACCCCGGCATAGTATTTTTGGTGTGTTCGTTGACACGTTTATAACACCACCTCATTTCGGAGAACTTGTTATTTCATGTGATATGATCATATGCATGAATGCATATTAGTGATTTCCATGCTGTTGGAAATGAACACACTGGTGATGATAATCATCCTCATGTGCCTTGCATGCATGCCGGAAGGAATCCGGGAAAACCTCTGCCTTGGGTAGGCATGAGTTTGTCGCCGGTCTCCGTAGGGACGGTTTTGTCCGGTATGGCATAGTGAGGTATAGTGAGCGGTGATTATGTTGGTTGAAATATTTTTGTTATACATGTCATGCAGGGAAATTTATAAACCTCCTGAGTCGACCGTAGATCGAGTCTTGTTCCAGTAACCCCCATACTTGTTTCGTGCTACCACTCGTCTCTACAACAAGTAGAGTACGGTTTAGTAATCTGTCAACCCCTTTCTAGCACACACCATACAGAGGAGCCGGGATGAGGGTACCACGGCCAGGGATTAAAGCCAGTCATCCGGTCAGGGGGCATGGGTGTTTTCGGTTGTAGCCGAGGGGATAGCTTCCCCAGATTTGTGCGCGGTATAAATTTTGTGATCCCATGCTAATCGAGGTTGTAGCCTCCCCACTTAGAGTTTTGCTTAACGAGTGTCGTGGGTGATTCCAGACACCGGTAAGTTAAGCTGGTGTGTGCAAGTCAGGTGTGTTTTCATTTAAAAGACCGTAGACGGAATTAGTCCCGATGGACTAAAGGAATCCGTTACTCGTGGGTAAAGAGTACACCCTCTGCAGAGATTAAGACCTATTCGAATAGCCGTGTCCATGGTTAAGGATTACAGTCTGGGAGGGGTCAAGTGTCGGTCTTAGTGTCGTTCTTCGGAGGTGAAACTGGTAAATCAGAAATGGTATTACGACTTGTGACATGTGATAATGATGATTATTATTTTTGTCGTGGGCTAACCCGTGATATTATTGGTATTATCGAATGTCCCTGGGACGGTTCTACCTCCTGGATATTCACTGTGATTCTTTTAAAGCCCTTTATGTGGTGTCGCTAAGACGCCCGACTGTTGCATTTCTTTTGTAAGCCCTTTATGTGGTGTCGCTGAGACGCCCGACTGTGGCATTTCTTTTAAAGCCCTTTATGTGGTGTCGCTAAGACGCCCGACTATGGCATTTCTTTTATAAGCCCTTTATGTGGTGTCGCTGAGACAGCCCGACTGTGGCATTTCTTTTAAAGCCCGTTATGTGGTGTCGCTAAGACGCCCGACTGTGGCATTTCTTTTATAAGCCCTTTATGTGGT
>LR880968.1:420260-441374 GCA_904067115.1 Aegilops sharonensis | reverse complement strand
AAGTTCTGGATTTATGCTAAATTCCAAGTTTTTACGAAAATATTTTAACGTGTAGAACACTTCGTTAGTTTCATTAGATTCTTTATTTTATTTTATTTATTTATTTTTGAGAAATTTTTTCATTCAATTCATGAATCAGTACAAAGTAGGTGACCCTTACAAGCACACTGAAACACAAACACAAAGGACCATGAACACCTAGAGTACCCTAAGACAACCATAACACAAGAAGATCTCCGGAGCCCTGTGTCATCATTCCTGAATCTTGAGAGAAGACCCCTGCAGCAGAAGGATCTGCAACCAGTCGCAAACAGGTCATCATCTTCGACCGCGATACAATTGCCGCCACGCTGCTTCCTCCTTTCTTGACACCAGCGCTGAGAGGGCATGGACATCAATCCAACACATCTGCAACAGCCGTCGCCATCTTTGGCTTTGAGTACCGCGAAAAGTGTCTCTTCCGGAAGGAAGAGAACTCGAGTCATCCGACCGGTCCAGCATCGCGGCCGGGCCATCCACCCGGGCAAAGCAGGATCTCCCACCAGCATCAGCGCAGAGGAAGGAGAAGAACAGCAACAGCAAATCATACCAACAAGGAAGAAGAAAGGTCTTCGTCTCCCTGCCTCCATCGCCCATCTGAGGATCCAAACGGCCAGTGCCGATGGACCTCCAACCACCATAGCCCACGACCTCGACGAGATCCGGGGATCCCCAACACCGCTGGCTCCTAGACGAAGGCAAAAGCCTCGCCTGACCGCGAACGGAGCCCGAAGAAACTTATTCCGACGCCACACCACCGCATCGGCCTCGGCAGCGTCTCCCTCAACCCTAACCCTACCACACACCCACCTAGTGAATAGACCCGAGGTTCCCCCTCCCTCCCGCCGCCGGAGCGGCCGATGGAGAGAGAGGGAACCGGCGGCATCACCGGCGGAGCGCAAGGGATCCCTAGTCGCCTCCTTGATCGTCTCGAGCTATCCAACTTTTCCGGGCTAGTAGTACGTAGCGAGTCTCATTAGATTCTTTATTATAAATATATGTTTGGACCATGTGTATTTTTAATATTGGAGGTCTTACCATATTTTTGTGAACTTAACTAAACTTAAACAGGTTTGTCTTAAATCAAACATATAACTTAATTTGGAATAGAAGGGGTGGTGGGCTGGGGGTGGGGTGCAATCGCCTAAGATTAATTTCTTGAGCTAATTCAGTATTATTTACATAGCCGTTGATTTTTTAAAGGCATAGCCATTGATTTTTCAAAGGTATAGCCGTTAATCAATCTAGTGCACCAATAATCCAAAGAAAAATAAACGTGTATGCTGTCTCTGGATTCCCACGGGCACCGAGTTCTCACTCTTTATTGACCTGACTCTTGAACGGTATTGAAACAACAGACGTGTGGGAGTTGGTTCATGTAAATTCACGGACGTAAGAGATGGTGTAAAAGAAGGTTTGACATGATGTGACTTAATTTGAAACTTTTGACCAGAGAAAAAATATTCAGATTTGGTCAAATTAGCTTAATCCATTCGCAGTGGGTGAACATATGATTCATTCGTGCGCGTACAAATGATTGCATTTTTTCACTGTCATAACTCCACATGCTTCTTAGTTAAGTGTTAGTCACCAAATGTGTGTACACTTTCCCTTCTTCTTCCTCCATGCGTGCTACTGCTTTGCCTTTGCATGTTGTCATGCAGAGTACACGCAGGATTGTCTCTCAAGGTAATTAATTAGTTATAATGCTCGGTCGGAGTTTGTATATATATATGGAGATATCACCTAGGCAAAGCTCGCCGGGAGAGCTGGACGCCGGCGTCGGATGGAAACACTTTATATACGTCAGCGGTTGAGTGAAACACACACACACACACACTTGGCAAAGTTTGTCTTGTTTCAATATGTATTATTTAATGATGTTTAGCTGTAGTTTTTTGCTTGTTTCAAAGTGGATCATAATATTTCATTGTGTGTTAGAAAATCCACTCCGGAACAAGTGCACTCCGGAACACGAGGAGAAGGCTCGTTTGCTTTAGAAAAGGGAGAAGAAGGGGTGAGGGTTGGAACGGAGGACTAGTTCTAACGCGCCACATATATCCACACTATAAATTTGCAGTCGAGTACCACAGACGAGACCCATCACATTACACATTACATCTCAGAACCAAGAGAGCAATGGCAAAGGGATTCCTCTCTTCTTCCTCCTCGCGCGCTCGTCACCGTGTAGCATGGGTGCTGCTTTGCCTTTGCATGATGCTATGCAGAGTGCACGGCGGATCATCACGCAAGGTAATTAATCAAGCAAGCAAGTTTCGGTAGTTGATTTAGTTAACGGTGGCGCTCCAGGCTTTTGCTAACCCACCTTTGCATGCACTCATGCGTCTATATATGTTTAGGTCTACATAGTTTACCTAGGCGACGTGAAGCATGGGCACCCCGACCACGTCGTGGCTTCGCACCATGACATGCTCACCACTCTTCTCGGAAGCAAGGAAGAATCTATGGCCTCCATGGTGTACAACTACAAGCACGGCTTCTCAGGCTTCGCCGCCATGCTTACGCCGGAGCAAGCAGAGCAACTTGCAGGTTGGGACTCGTCGTCCAATTTCACATCTCAGATCAGTTTTGCCTTGCATGACAATTTCTGATGTCATGCGTGTGTGATGTGTGCAGAGTTTCCGGAGGTAATCAGCGTCGAACCAAGCAGAAGGCACAAGGTGAGCACCACGCGGAGCTGGGACTTTCTTGGGCTCAACTACCAGATGTCTGGCAGTGCGCTTCCCCACGGAACCAACTACGGAGAGGATGTGATCATAGGAGTGATTGACACCGGTTAGTATTTATCTATTTAGTTACCACTTAATTACCACGACCTGGTCTCATATCAATATATGTCATGCATATGTTTAATTTAATTTCGATAATTATTTAGAGGGCAGGGAGATAAGTATTCTTAGTTAACATTGGAAAATTTTCTGATCATACATAAGAATTCACCTTCAGTGCAAAATAGTTAAGAATTTTTTTGATATGATGGCCGTCGATTGGTAGTTGGCTAAGAACAAATTATTTTCAAGTCATACCGAGCCAATCACTCCCATTTTAATTTGGCACCATGTTTTTTCTTACACAAACCAACTAATCAGGGATCTGGCCGGAGTCGCGAAGCTTTAGCGACGAAGGGTACCCACCGATACCGTCAAGGTGGAAAGGGATGTGCCAACTCGGGCCAGACTGGGACAAGAACAACTGCAGCCGCAAGATCATCGGCGCACGGTTCTACGACGCAGGACTTCCTGACGAGGTCCTCAAGACGGACTCGCTCTCGCCTCGTGACTATGGCAGCCATGGCACACATTGTGCATCCACTGCGGCGGGCTCGGCCGTGCAGGCGGCCAGCTTCAACGGCCTCGCCAAGGGGGTTGCACGGGGAGGCGCACCACACGCTCGCATAGCGGTGTACAAGACCTTCTGGGGTGCCAAAGGTGTTGGCTATACGTCCGCCTTTCTTGCTGCGATCGATGATGCAATCCACGATGGTGTGGATGTGCTATCATTGTCTGTCGGATTACCGGACGAGAACTCGTTCGGTGCCCTGCATGCGGTTCAGAAGGGGATCACCGTGGTGTACGCAGGTGGGAACGACGGACCTAGGCCTCAGACCCTTGCGAACACTTCACCGTGGGTCATCACCGTGGCAGCGAGCAAGGTTGATCGGTCATTTCCGACGACGATCACACTAGGAAACAACCAGCATATACTGGTAAGCATACGTGTGTGACTGAGAAAAGCTCCAGAAAATCACAAGCTCAAATGTTCCGGTGTGTTTATATTCCTATTCCTGATCAAACTCTGCCTGGCTATTTCTTTTTGTAGGGTCAGTCCCTCAACTACCACGTGGTGAACTCATCGGCCGGGAGCAGCCGTTTCACAGGCCTTGTGTCAGACGAGTAAGTAAATTAGGGAGTAACTATAAGTTGCCTGAAAAACAATTCGCGTCGGTCGATTTTTGCTCATCGCACCCACGTCTTCCTACTTCCCGTGCCCTGACCAAACTGTCAGCCACCACCACCAAAGGTCGGCGAGCGCTGACTTGCCTCGCCTTGCCTCCCCACCCTGCCTGAAGCATCTCTCCTACCATGCAGCAGCCGGCCCCGACATACCTATAACCACCTTCCCCCATCTAAGGTGTCGGCGACCCCCAAACCCTACACCATCAACCCCCTTGGCGCCTGCATCGGCGACGCCACGGCCTGTCTCCAGCGAGGTCCAAGCGAGGCCTTGTCGGAAACGCCCCAGCCGTCCGTGTCGCTCCCATCTCGGCCGTGTTCCTCGTTGCTGCCTCCCCTTCTCATCCACCAAAATTGACTGGCAGCAACACCATTTTCAGGCAACTTACGAATAGGGAACACAAATAAATCAAGTTACCTGTTAGTTTTTTAATATCTATAGGGCAATTCTGACGCAGACTTCATTTTTCTTTCTGTATGTAGATGTACCATAGAATCTCTTAATGCCACTGCCATGGACGTGAAAGGGAAAATCCTGTTCTGTTCTCCCTTGCCAGATGATCCATTGGCGATCGCCCCAGGGATCATTTTCAGCAACGCGCTACAATATGTCCAGAATGGCGGGGGATCCGGACTTATTTTCGCTCAATATACAACAGACCTTTTAGTTGTTTGCCAAGGCATAGCCTGCGTCATCGTGGACCTTGACACTGGTAAGAAGATCGAAAAATACATCCTTGGCACAAGGTACGTACGTAGGCGCACCCAATTTCATTACATTTAATTTGTTGCAGCTGCATTGAGTCTATCCCTTCTGATTAATAGACATTTTCATTTGTAACTAAGCAGCTCTCCCATGGCAAAGATCGAACCGGCACGCACCGTTATCGGGAAAGAGATGTCGGCACCAAAAGTGGCCTCGTTCTCCTCTAGAGGTCCATCACCTGATTACCCCGAAATTATCAAGGTACATACAGTACAAACATGGCAACAGTGGACTAGCGAGCCATTACCAAGCCTATCATGAGCACATCCTTGTATCAGCTTTTGTCTCACACTGTCTTGCACTCTTGCTTCTTCAATAGCCTGACATAGCTGCACCGGGAGCCAACATCTTGGCAGCAGTGGGAAATTCCTACGTATTTATGTCTGGAACGTCAATGGCAACCCCACACGTAGCTGGCATCGTCGCACTGTTGAAAGCTCAGCACCCAGATTGGTCTCCTGCGGCGATTAAATCAGCCATCATAACCTCCGGTAAGCAGACTGCAGCTAGCCATTACCTTGAGATCATCCGATTCCTAGTTCAGCAGTTCGTGACTTTTTTACCTTTGTTTTGTTGTTTCTGCCTGGTGATGAAGCCCATGTAACCGATGAGCGTGGCATGCCAATACTGGCAGAAGGGCTGCCTCGAAAAATCGCTGACCCATTCGACTACGGCGGCGGGAACATCAATCCTGGCGGCGCGGCCGATCCCGGTCTGGTCTATGACATCGATCCACGCGACTACAACAAATTCTTCGGGTGCACCATCATCAGGAGGGAAAACGTGAGTTGTGATGCGACAACGTTACCGGCATATCACCTGAACCTGCCCTCTATCGCGATCCCTGAGCTGAGGCATCCAATCACCGTGTGGAGGACAGTGACAAACGTCGGCGAGGTCAACTCCGTGTACCACGCAGAAGTCCAGAGCCCAGCTGGAGTCAAGATGGAGATTGAGCCGCCGGTGCTCGTGTTCAACGCCATGAAAAAAGTTTATACATTTAAGGTGAAGTTGTCGCCTATGTGGAAGCTGCAAGGGGACTACACCTTCGGCAGCATTACGTGGCATAAGGATCAGAAGGCTGTGAGGATTCCTGTTGCAGCCCGAATTACAATTCAGGACTTTTATGCGGATGTTGCATAAATAACTCGAGGTGCAACATAAGTACTTGAAATTATGCTCTTGATTTTTACTATAATGAATAACAACAGTAAATGGATATAAATTCTTTATAAAGGCTGCCCCGGGGCCACTTTTGATACTCACTTAGCCTAGAAAGACATTTATCTTGTCGGAAGGCATTACTTATGATACTTAGCCACCATCCGCACAAATGACTAAGACCGGTTATAGTGGGAGTAACTTAGCTAGTAACATAGCGCAACCCGAAATAAGTTTGCTTATGTGGCATGTAGATGAGAAGAGAGGTGTTTTAAGTAATATAATACGTTACTGTCACATAGCCCTTCCTAAGATAAAATTAGTGTACAAGCTAATAAATACAACCACTTATGACGCTATCTCTATGTTACTTCCAACTATGAAAGTAGTAATATAGACTAGTGTCATATGTATGACACTAGTGTAAGTTAATCCCCACTATGACTAGCCTAAAAAGTGAACCGGATAGAGTGTTGACAAGAACAATTGACGATTCCCGGGGTGCGTTTACGTGTTCATCGTCAACACTCACAGTTTTGACCAATTCTAACCCGTTTCGTGGACTACTACTCATCGTTTTGGAGTCCCGAAGCGATTTCCACGATTGTTCAACCCGGGGGTGCACTTTCGTGTCGGTCATCAATAATCGCAATTTTTGCCGATTCTAGCCCGTTTCATGTACTATTACTCACCGTTTCAGGGTCCCACATCGATTTCCACGATTGACGATCCCCGTTGTGCGTTTACGTGTCTGTCGTCAACACTTGTAGTTTTGGCCAATTCCGACCCGTTTCGTGTACTATTACTCACCGTTTTGGGGTGTCGAAGCGATTTCCATAATTGTTGAACCCCAAGGTGCGCTTACGTATCGATCATCAACACTCATAGTTCTGGCCAATTCTGGCCCATTTCTTGGACTATTACTCACTGTTTTGGAGTCCTGGAGTGATTTCCACGATTGACGAACCTCGGGGTGTCAGTCATCAACGCTCGCAGTTTTTTTTGATTCTGACTCGTTTCGTGGACTATTACTCACCACTTTATGGTCCGAAAGTTATTTCCATAGTTGTTGAACCCCAAGGTGCGCTTACGTGTCGATCATGAACACTCGCGGTTTCTGTCGACACTGACCCGTTTCATGGACTATTACTCACCGTTTTGGGGTCCCAAAGCGATTTCATGGTTGTTGAACCCCAGGGTGCGCTTATGTGTCGGTCATCAACACTCGCGGTTTTGGCCGATTCTGGCCCGTTTTGTGCACTATTACTCACTGATTTGGGGTCCTTGAGCGATTACCATGATTGACAAACCCCAGGGTGCGTTTATGTGTCGTTCATCAATAATCCTAGGTTTGTCCGATTTTGGCCCGTTTCATGGACTATTACTCACCGTTTTGGGTCCCAAGCGATTTCCACGATTGTTGAACCCCGGGGTGCGCTTACGTGTCAGTCATCAACAATTGCTATATTGGCTGATTCTGGCCCGTTTCATGGACTATTACTCACTGTTTCGGGGTCCCAGAGCGATTTCCACGATTGACGATCCCCGTTGTGCGTTTACGTGTCATTCATCAACACTCCTAGTTTTGGCCGATTCCGATCCGTTTCATGTACTATTACTCACCGTTTTGGGGTCGCAAAGCGATTTCCATGGTTGTTGAACCCCAGGGTGCGCTTATGTGTCGGTCATCAATAATCGCAATTTTTGCCGATTCTAGCCCGTTTCATGGACTATTACTCACTGTTTCGGGGTCCCAGAGCGATTTCCACGATTGACGATCCCCGTTGTGCGTTTACGTGTCATTCATCAACACTCCTAGTTTTGGCCGATTCCGATCCGTTTCATGTACTATTACTCACCGTTTTGGGGTCGCAAAGCGATTTCCATGGTTGTTGAACCCCAGGGTGCGCTTATGTGTCGGTCATCAATAATCGCAATTTTTGCCGATTCTAGCCCGTTTCATGGACTATTACTCACTGTTTCGGGGTCCCAGAGCGATTTCCACGATTGACGATCCCCGTTGTGCGTTTACGTGTCATTCATCAACACTCCTAGTTTTGGCCGATTCCGATCCGTTTCATGTACTATTACTCACCGTTTTGGGGTCGCAAAGCGATTTCCATGGTTGTTGAACCCCAGGGTGCGCTTATGTGTCGGTCATCAATAATCGCAATTTTTGCCGATTCTAGCCCGTTTCATGGACTATTACTCACTGTTTCGGGGTCCCAGAGCGATTTCCACGATTGACGATCCCCGTTGTGCGTTTACGTGTCATTCATCAACACTCCTAGTTTTGGCCGATTCCGATCCGTTTCATGTACTATTACTCACCGTTTTGGGGTCGCAAAGCGATTTCCATGGTTGTTGAACCCCAGGGTGCGCTTATGTGTCGGTCATCAATAATCGCAATTTTTGCCGATTCTAGCCCGTTTCATGGACTATTACTCACTGTTTCGGGGTCCCAGAGCGATTTCCACGATTGACGATCCCCGTTGTGCGTTTACGTGTCATTCATCAACACTCCTAGTTTTGGCCGATTCCGATCCGTTTCATGTACTATTACTCACCGTTTTGGGGTCGCAAAGCGATTTCCATGGTTGTTGAACCCCAGGGTGCGCTTATGTGTCGGTCATCAATAATCGCAATTTTTGCCGATTCTAGCCCGTTTCATGGACTATTACTCACTGTTTCGGGGTCCCAGAGCGATTTCCACGATTGACGATCCCCGTTGTGCGTTTACGTGTCATTCATCAACACTCCTAGTTTTGGCCGATTCCGATCCGTTTCATGTACTATTACTCACCGTTTTGGGGTCGCAAAGCGATTTCCATGGTTGTTGAACCCCAGGGTGCGCTTATGTGTCGGTCATCAACACTCGCGGTTTTGGCCGATTCTGGCCCGTTTTGTGCACTATTACTCACTGATTTGGGGTCCTTGAGCGATTACCATGATTGACAAACCCCAGGGTGCGTTTATGTGTCGTTCATCAATAATCCTAGGTTTGTCCGATTTTGGCCCGTTTCATGGACTATTACTCACCGTTTTGGGTCCCAAGCGATTTCCACGATTGTTGAACCCCGGGGTGCGCTTACGTGTCAGTCATCAACAATTGCTATATTGGCTGATTCTGGCCCATTTCATGGACTATTACTCACTGTTTCGGGGTCCCAGAGCGATTTCCATAATTGACGATCCCCTGGGTGCGTTTACGTGTAGGTCATCAACACTCACAATTTTGGCCGATTCTGGTCCGTTTTGTGGACTATTACTCACCGTTTTGGTGTCCCAGACGGATTTCCACAATTGACGATCCCCGGGGTGCGTTTATGTGTTCATCGTCAACACTCACAGTTTTGACCAATTCTGACCCGTTTCGTGGACTACTACTCACCGTTTTGGAGTCCCGAAGCGATTTCCACGATTGTTCAACCCGGGGGTGCACTTTCGTGTCGGTCATCAATAATCGCAATTTTTGCCGATTCTAGCCCGTTTCATGGACTATTACTCACCGTTCCAGGGTCCCACAACGATTTCCACGATTGACGATCCCCGTTGTGCGTTTACGTGTCTGTCGTCAACACTTGTAGTTTTGGCCAATTCCGATCCGTTTCATGTACTATTACTCACCGTTTTGGGGTGTCGAAGCGATTTCCATAATTGTTGAACCCCAAGGTGCGCTTACGTACCGATCATCAACACTCATAGTTTTGGCCGATTCTGGCCCATTTCTTGGACTATTACTCACTGTTTTGGGGTAATGGAGTGATTTCCACGATTGATGAACCTCGGGGTGTCAGTCATCAACGCTCGCAGTTTTTTTCGATTCTGACTCGTTTCGTGGACTATTACTCACCATTTTATGGTCCGAAAGCTATTTCCATAGGTGTTGAACCTCAAGGTGCGCTTACGTGTCGGTCATCAACACTCGCGGTTTCTGTCGACACTGACCCGTTTCGTGGACTATTACTCACCGTTTTGGGGTCGCAAAGCGATTTCCATGGTTGTTGAACCCCAGGGTGCGCTTATGTGTCGGTCATCAACACTCGCGGTTTTGGCCGATTCTGGCCCGTTTTGTGCACTATTACTCACTGATTTGGGGTCCTTGAGCGATTACCATGATTGACAAACCCCAGGGTGCGTTTATGTGTCGTTCATCAATAATCCTAGGTTTGTCCGATTTTGGCCCGTTTCATGGACTATTACTCACCGTTTTGGGTCCCAAGCGATTTCCACGATTGTTGAACCCCGGGGTGCGCTTACGTGTCAGTCATCAACAATTGCTATATTGGCTGATTCTGGCCCGTTTCATGGACTATTACTCGCTGATTTGGGGTCGTTAAGCGATTACCATGATTGACGAACCCCAGGGTGCGCTTCCGTTAGGGTCATCGACAATCTCTGTTTGGTCCGATTCTGGCCCGTTTCGTGGACTATTACTCGCTGATTTGGGGTCGTTAAGCGATTACCATGATTGACGAACCCCAGGGTGCGCTTCCGTTAGGGTCATCGACAATCTCTGTTTGGTCCGATTCTGGCCCGTTTCGTGGACTATTACTCGCTGATTTGGGGTCGTTAAGCGATTACCATGATTGACGAACCCCAGGGTGCGCTTCCGTTAGGGTCATCGACAATCTCTGTTTGGTCCGATTCTGGCCCGTTTCGTGGACTATTACTCGCTGATTTGGGGTCGTTAAGCGATTACCATGATTGACGAACCCCAGGGTGCGCTTCCGTTAGGGTCATCGACAATCTCTGTTTGGTCCGATTCTGGCCCGTTTCGTGGACTATTACTCGCTGATTTGGGGTCGTTAAGCGATTACCATGATTGACGAACCCCAGGGTGCGCTTCCGTTAGGGTCATCGACAATCTCTGTTTGGTCCGATTCTGGCCCGTTTCGTGGACTATTACTCGCTGATTTGGGGTCGTTAAGCGATTACCATGATTGACGAACCCCAGGGTGCGCTTCCGTTAGGGTCATCGACAATCTCTGTTTGGTCCGATTCTGGCCCGTTTCGTGGACTATTACTCGCTGATTTGGGGTCGTTAAGCGATTACCATGATTGACGAACCCCAGGGTGCGCTTCCGTTAGGGTCATCGACAATCTCTGTTTGGTCCGATTCTGGCCCGTTTCGTGGACTATTACTCGCTGATTTGGGGTCGTTAAGCGATTACCATGATTGACGAACCCCAGGGTGCGCTTCCGTTAGGGTCATCGACAATCTCTGTTTGGTCCGATTCTGGCCCGTTTCGTGGACTATTACTCGCTGATTTGGGGTCGTTAAGCGATTACCATGATTGACGAACCCCAGGGTGCGCTTCCGTTAGGGTCATCGACAATCTCTGTTTGGTCCGATTCTGGCCCGTTTCGTGGACTATTACTCGCTGATTTGGGGTCGTTAAGCGATTACCATGATTGACGAACCCCAGGGTGCGCTTCCGTTAGGGTCATCGACAATCTCTGTTTGGTCCGATTCTGGCCCGTTTCGTGGACTATTACTCGCTGATTTGGGGTCGTTAAGCGATTACCATGATTGACGAACCCCAGGGTGCGCTTCCGTTAGGGTCATCGACAATCTCTGTTTGGTCCGATTCTGGCCCGTTTCGTGGACTATTACTCGCTGATTTGGGGTCGTTAAGCGATTACCATGATTGACGAACCCCAGGGTGCGCTTCCGTTAGGGTCATCGACAATCTCTGTTTGGTCCGATTCTGGCCCGTTTCGTGGACTATTACTCGCTGATTTGGGGTCGTTAAGCGATTACCATGATTGACGAACCCCAGGGTGCGCTTCCGTTAGGGTCATCGACAATCTCTGTTTGGTCCGATTCTGGCCCGTTTCGTGGACTATTACTCGCTGATTTGGGGTCGTTAAGCGATTACCATGATTGACGAACCCCAGGGTGCGCTTCCGTTAGGGTCATCGACAATCTCTGTTTGGTCCGATTCTGGCCCGTTTCGTGGACTATTACTCGCTGATTTGGGGTCGTTAAGCGATTACCATGATTGACGAACCCCAGGGTGCGCTTCCGTTAGGGTCATCGACAATCTCTGTTTGGTCCGATTCTGGCCCGTTTCGTGGACTATTACTCGCTGATTTGGGGTCGTTAAGCGATTACCATGATTGACGAACCCCAGGGTGCGCTTCCGTTAGGGTCATCGACAATCTCTGTTTGGTCCGATTCTGGCCCGTTTCGTGGACTATTACTCGCTGATTTGGGGTCGTTAAGCGATTACCATGATTGACGAACCCCAGGGTGCGCTTCCGTTAGGGTCATCGACAATCTCTGTTTGGTCCGATTCTGGCCCGTTTCGTGGACTATTACTCGCTGATTTGGGGTCGTTAAGCGATTACCATGATTGACGAACCCCAGGGTGCGCTTATGTGTCGGTCATCAACACTCGCGGTTTTGGCCGATTCTGGCCCGTTTTGTGCACTATTACTCACTGATTTGGGGTCCTTGAGCGATTACCATGATTGACAAACCCCAGGGTGCGTTTATGTGTCGTTCATCAATAATCCTAGGTTTGTCCGATTTTGGCCCGTTTCATGGACTATTACTCACCGTTTTGGGTCCCAAGCGATTTCCACGATTGTTGAACCCCGGGGTGCGCTTACGTGTCAGTCATCAACAATTGCTATATTGGCTGATTCTGGCCCGTTTCATGGACTATTACTCACTGTTTCGGGGTCCCAGAGCGATTTCCATAATTGACGATCCCCTGGGTGCGTTTACGTGTTCGTCGTCGATACTCACACTTTTGGCCAATTCTGACATGTTTTGTGGACTATTACTCACTGTTTCGGGGTCCCAGAGCGATTCCCATGACAGACGATCCCCGGGGTGCGTTTACGTGTTCGTCGTCAATACTCACACTTTCGGCCAGTTCTGACACATTTCGTGGACTATTACTCGCCGTTTTGGGGTCCCTAAGCGATTTCCATAGTTGTTGAAATCCAAAGGTGCGCTTACGCCTCGATCATCAACACGCATAGTTTTGGCCGATTCTGGCCTGTTTCATGGACTATTACTCGCTGATTTAGGATCCTTGAGGGATTACCATGATTGACGAACCCCAGGGTGCGTTTATGTGTCATTCATCAATAGTCCTAGATTTGTCTGATTCTGGCCCGTTTCATGGACTATTACTCACCGTGTTGGGTCCCAAGCGATTTCCACGCTTGTCGAACCTCGGGGTGCGCTTACGTGTTAGTCATCAACAATCGCACTATTGGCTGATTCTGGCCCATTTCGTGGACTATTACTCACTCTTTCGGGGTCCCAGAGCGATTTCCACAATTGAAAATCCCCGGGGTGCGTTTAGGTGTCCGTCATCAATACTCGCACATTTGGCCAATTTTGACACGTTTCGTGGACTATTACTCACCGTTTTGGGGTCTCGAAGCGATTTCCATAGTTGTTGAACCCCAAGGTGCGCTTACGTGTCAATCATCAACATTCACAGTTTTGGCCGATTCTGGTCCGTTTCGTGGACTATTACTCATTGTTTTGGGGTCCTTCAGCGATTGTAGTGATTGATGAACCCCAGGGTGCATTTATGTGTCGTTCATCAATAGTCCTAGGTTTGGCCGATTCTGGCCCGTTTCATGGACTATTGCTCACTGATTTGGGGTCCCGAAGTGATTTCCACGATTGGCGAACCCCGGGGTGCGTTTACGTGTAGGTCATCAACACTCACAATTTTGGCCGATTCTAGTCCGTTTTGTGGACTATTACTCACCGTTTTGGTGTCCCAGACGGATTTCCACAATTGACGGTCCCCGGGGTGCGTTTATGTGTTCATCGTCAACACTCACAGTTTTGACCAATTCTGACCCGTTTCGTGGACTACTACTCACCGTTTTGGAGTCCCGAAGCGATTTCCACGATTGTTCAACCCGGGGGTGCACTTTCGTGTCGGTCATCAATAATCGCATTTTTTGCTGATTCTAGCCCGTTTCATGGACTATTACTCACCGTTTCAGGGTCCCAGAGCGATTTCCACGATTGACGATCCCCGTTGTGCGTTTACGTGTCTGTCGTCAACATTTGTAGTTTTGGCCAATTCCGATCCGTTTCGTGTACTATTACTCACCGTTTTGGGGTGTCGAAGCGATTTCCATAGTTGTTGAACCCCAAGGTGCGCTTACGTATCGATCATCAACACTCATAGTTTTGGCCGATTCTGGCCCATTTCTTGGACTCTTACTCACTGTTTTGGGGTAATGGAGTGATTTCCACGATTGACGAACCTCGGGGTGTCAGTCATCAACGCTCGCAGTTTTTTTTCGATTCTGACTCGTTTCGTGGACTATTACTCACCATTTTATGGTCCGAAAGCTATTTCCATAGTTGTTGAACCCCAAGGTGCGCTTACGTGTCAATCATCAACATTCACAGTTTTGGCCGATTCTGGCCTGTTTCATGGACTATTACTCGCTGATTTAGGATCCTTGAGGGATTACCATGATTGACGAACCCCGAGGTGCGCTTACGTGTCAATCATCAACATTCACAGTTTTGGCCGATTCTGGCCTGTTTCATGGACTATTACTCGCTGATTTAGGATCCTTGAGGGATTACCATGATTGACGAACCCCGAGGTGCGCTTACGTGTCAATCATCAACATTCACAGTTTTGGCCGATTCTGGCCTGTTTCATGGACTATTACTCGCTGATTTAGGATCCTTGAGGGATTACCATGATTGACGAACCCCGAGGTGCGCTTACGTGTCAATCATCAACATTCACAGTTTTGGCCGATTCTGGCCTGTTTCATGGACTATTACTCGCTGATTTAGGATCCTTGAGGGATTACCATGATTGACGAACCCCGAGGTGCGCTTACGTGTCAATCATCAACATTCACAGTTTTGGCCGATTCTGGCCTGTTTCATGGACTATTACTCGCTGATTTAGGATCCTTGAGGGATTACCATGATTGACGAACCCCGAGGTGCGCTTACGTGTCAATCATCAACATTCACAGTTTTGGCCGATTCTGGCCTGTTTCATGGACTATTACTCGCTGATTTAGGATCCTTGAGGGATTACCATGATTGACGAACCCCGAGGTGCGCTTACGTGTCAATCATCAACATTCACAGTTTTGGCCGATTCTGGCCTGTTTCATGGACTATTACTCGCTGATTTAGGATCCTTGAGGGATTACCATGATTGACGAACCCCGAGGTGCGCTTACGTGTCAATCATCAACATTCACAGTTTTGGCCGATTCTGGCCTGTTTCATGGACTATTACTCGCTGATTTAGGATCCTTGAGGGATTACCATGATTGACGAACCCCGAGGTGCGCTTACGTGTCAATCATCAACATTCACAGTTTTGGCCGATTCTGGCCTGTTTCATGGACTATTACTCGCTGATTTAGGATCCTTGAGGGATTACCATGATTGACGAACCCCGAGGTGCGCTTACGTGTCAATCATCAACATTCACAGTTTTGGCCGATTCTGGCCTGTTTCATGGACTATTACTCGCTGATTTAGGATCCTTGAGGGATTACCATGATTGACGAACCCCGAGGTGCGCTTACGTGTCAATCATCAACATTCACAGTTTTGGCCGATTCTGGCCTGTTTCATGGACTATTACTCGCTGATTTAGGATCCTTGAGGGATTACCATGATTGACGAACCCCGAGGTGCGCTTACGTGTCAATCATCAACATTCACAGTTTTGGCCGATTCTGGCCTGTTTCATGGACTATTACTCGCTGATTTAGGATCCTTGAGGGATTACCATGATTGACGAACCCCGAGGTGCGCTTACGTGTCAATCATCAACATTCACAGTTTTGGCCGATTCTGGCCTGTTTCATGGACTATTACTCGCTGATTTAGGATCCTTGAGGGATTACCATGATTGACGAACCCCGAGGTGCGCTTACGTGTCAATCATCAACATTCACAGTTTTGGCCGATTCTGGCCTGTTTCATGGACTATTACTCGCTGATTTAGGATCCTTGAGGGATTACCATGATTGACGAACCCCGAGGTGCGCTTACGTGTCAATCATCAACATTCACAGTTTTGGCCGATTCTGGCCTGTTTCATGGACTATTACTCGCTGATTTAGGATCCTTGAGGGATTACCATGATTGACGAACCCCGAGGTGCGCTTACGTGTCAATCATCAACATTCACAGTTTTGGCCGATTCTGGCCTGTTTCATGGACTATTACTCGCTGATTTAGGATCCTTGAGGGATTACCATGATTGACGAACCCCGAGGTGCGCTTACGTGTCAATCATCAACATTCACAGTTTTGGCCGATTCTGGCCTGTTTCATGGACTATTACTCGCTGATTTAGGATCCTTGAGGGATTACCATGATTGACGAACCCCGAGGTGCGCTTACGTGTCAATCATCAACATTCACAGTTTTGGCCGATTCTGGCCTGTTTCATGGACTATTACTCGCTGATTTAGGATCCTTGAGGGATTACCATGATTGACGAACCCCGAGGTGCGCTTACGTGTCAATCATCAACATTCACAGTTTTGGCCGATTCTGGCCTGTTTCATGGACTATTACTCGCTGATTTAGGATCCTTGAGGGATTACCATGATTGACGAACCCCGAGGTGCGCTTACGTGTCAATCATCAACATTCACAGTTTTGGCCGATTC
This sequence comes from Aegilops sharonensis, assembly GCA_904067115.1. Taxonomy (NCBI): domain Eukaryota; kingdom Viridiplantae; phylum Streptophyta; class Magnoliopsida; order Poales; family Poaceae; genus Aegilops; species Aegilops sharonensis. The sequence continues at coordinate 424,778 of LR880968.1, read as the reverse complement.
TGGCCTGTTTCATGGACTATTACTCGCTGATTTAGGATCCTTGAGGGATTACCATGATTGACGAACCCCGAGGTGCGCTTACGTGTCAATCATCAACATTCACAGTTTTGGCCGATTCTGGCCTGTTTCATGGACTATTACTCGCTGATTTAGGATCCTTGAGGGATTACCATGATTGACGAACCCCGAGGTGCGCTTACGTGTCAATCATCAACATTCACAGTTTTGGCCGATTCTGGCCTGTTTCATGGACTATTACTCGCTGATTTAGGATCCTTGAGGGATTACCATGATTGACGAACCCCGAGGTGCGCTTACGTGTCAATCATCAACATTCACAGTTTTGGCCGATTCTGGCCTGTTTCATGGACTATTACTCGCTGATTTAGGATCCTTGAGGGATTACCATGATTGACGAACCCCGAGGTGCGCTTACGTGTCAATCATCAACATTCACAGTTTTGGCCGATTCTGGCCTGTTTCATGGACTATTACTCGCTGATTTAGGATCCTTGAGGGATTACCATGATTGACGAACCCCGAGGTGCGCTTACGTGTCAATCATCAACATTCACAGTTTTGGCCGATTCTGGCCTGTTTCATGGACTATTACTCGCTGATTTAGGATCCTTGAGGGATTACCATGATTGACGAACCCCGAGGTGCGCTTACGTGTCAATCATCAACATTCACAGTTTTGGCCGATTCTGGCCTGTTTCATGGACTATTACTCGCTGATTTAGGATCCTTGAGGGATTACCATGATTGACGAACCCCGAGGTGCGCTTACGTGTCAATCATCAACATTCACAGTTTTGGCCGATTCTGGCCTGTTTCATGGACTATTACTCGCTGATTTAGGATCCTTGAGGGATTACCATGATTGACGAACCCCGAGGTGCGCTTACGTGTCAATCATCAACATTCACAGTTTTGGCCGATTCTGGCCCATTTCTTGGACTCTTACTCACTGTTTTGGGGTAATGGAGTGATTTCCACGATTGACGAACCTCGGGGTGTCAGTCATCAACGCTCGCAGTTTTTTTTCGATTCTGACTCGTTTCGTGGACTATTACTCACCATTTTATGGTCCGAAAGCTATTTCCATAGTTGTTGAACCCCAAGGTGCGCTTACGTGTCGATCATCAACACTCGCGGTTTCTGTCGACACTGACCCGTTTCGTGGACTATTACTCACCGTTTTGGGGTCCCAAAGCGATTTCCATGGTTGTTGAACCCCAGGGTGCACTTATGTGTCGGTCATCAACACTCGCGGTTTTGGCCGATTCTGGCCCGTTTTGTGCACTATTACTCACTGATTTGGGGTCCTTGAGCGATTACCATGATTGACAAACCCCGGGGTGTCAGTCATCAACACTCGCGGTTTTGGCCGATTCTGGCCCGTTTTGTGGACTATTACTCACTGATTTGGGGTGCTTGAGCGATTACCATGATTGACAAACCCCGGGGTGCGTTTATGTGTCGTTCATCAATAATCCTAGGTTTGTCCGATTCTGGCCCGTTTCATGGACTATTACTCACCGTTTTGGGTCCCAAGAGATATCCACGATTGTTGAACCCCGGGGTGCGCTTACGTGTCAGTCATCAACAATCGCAATATTGGCTGATTCTGGCCCATTCCATGTATTATTACTCACTGTTTTGGGGTCCCAGAGTGATTTCCACAATTGACGATCCCCGGGGTGCGTTTACGTGTTCGTCGTCGATACTCACACTTTTGGCCAATTCTGACACGTTTTGTGGACTATTACTCACTGTTTCGGGGTCCCAGAGCGATTCCCACGACTGACGATCCCCGGGGTGCGTTTATGTGTTCGTCGTCAATACTCACACTTTCGGCCAATTCTGACACATTTTGTGGACTATTACTCGCCGTTTTGGGGTCCCTTAGCGATTTCCATAGTTGTTGAAATCCCAAGGTGCGCTTACGTCTCGATCATCAACACTCATTGTTTTGGCCGATTCTGGCCCGTTTCATGGACTATTACTCACTGATTTGGGGTCCTTGAGTGATTACCATGATTGACGAACCCCAGGGTGCATTTATGTGTCGTTCATCAATAGTCCTAGGCTTGTCTGATTTTGGCCCGTTTCGTGGACTATTACTCACTGTTACGGAGTCGCAGAGCGATTTCCACAATTGACGATCCCCAGGGTGCGTTTACGTGTTCATCGTCAACACTCACAGTTTTGACCAATTCTGACCCGTTTCGTGGGCTACTACTCACCGTTTTGGAGTCCCGAAGCGATTTCCACGATTGTTCAACCCAGTGGTGCACTTTCGCGTCGTTCATCAATAATCGCAATTTTTGCCGATTCTAGCCCGTTTCGTGTACTATTACTCACCGTTTTGGGGCGTCGAAGCGATTTCCATAATTGTTGAACCCCAAGTTGCGCTTACGTATCGATCATCAACACTCATAGTTCTGGCCGATTCTGGCCCATTTCTTGGACTATTACTCACTGTTTTGGGGTCCTGAGTGATTTCCACAATTGACGAACCTCGGGGTGTCAGTCATCAACGCTCGCAGTTTTTTTCGATTCTGACTCGTTTTGTGGAGTATAACTCACCATTTTATGGTCCGAAAGCTATTTCCATAGTTGTTGAACCCCAAGGTGCGCTTACGTGTCGATCATCAACAATCGCGGTTTATGTCGACACTGATCCGTTTCATGGACTATTACTCACCGTTTTAGGGTGCCAAAGAGATTTCCATGGTTGTTGATCCCCAGGGTGCGCTACGTGTCGGTCATCAATACTCGCGGTTTTGCCCGATTCTGGCCCGTTTCGTGCACTATTACTCACTAATTTGGGGTCTTTGAGCGATTACCATGATTGACGAACCCCAGGGTGCGTTTATGTGTCGTTCATCAATAGTCCTAGTTATGGCCGATTCTGGCCCGTTTCATGGACTATTACTCACTGTTTTGGGGTCCCAAAGTGATTTCCACGATTGGCGAACCCCGGTGTGCGTTAACGTGTAGGTCATCAACACTCACAATTTTGGCCGATTCTGGTCCGTTTTGTGGACTATTACTCACAGTTTTTGGGTCCTAGAGCGATTTCCACAATTGACGATCCCCGGGGTGCGTTTACGTGTAGTTTTGACCAATTCTGACCCGTTTCGTGGACTACTACTCACCGTTTTGGAGTCCCGAAGCGATTTCCACGATTGTTCAACCCCTGGGTGCACTTTCGTGTCGGTCATCAATAATCGCAATTTTGGCCGATTCTTGCCCGTTTCATGGACTACTACTCACCGTTTCGGGGTCCCAGAGCGATTTCCACGATTGAAGATACCCGGGGTGCGTTTACGTGTCCGTCGTCAGCACTTATAGTTTTGGCCAATTCCTACACGTTTCGTGTACTATTACTCACCGTTTTGGGGTGTCGAAGCGATTTCCATAGTTGTTGACCCCCTGGTGCGCTTACGTATCGATCATCAACCCGTTTCGTGGGCTACTACTCACCGTTTTGGAGTCCCGAAGCGATTTCCACGATTGTTCAACCCGGGGGTGCACTTTCGTCATCAATAATCGCAATTTTGGCCGATTCTAGCCAGTTTCGTGGACTATTACTCACTCGGGGTCCCAGAGCGATTTCCACGATTGACGATCCCCGTGGTCCGTTTACGTGTCTGTCGTCAACACTTTTAGTTTTGGCCAATTCCGACCTGTTTCGTGTACTATCACTCACCGTTTTAGGGTCCCAAAGCGGTTTCCATGGTTGTTGAACCCCAGGGTGCCCTTACGTGTCGCTCATCAACACTCGCGGTTTTGGCCTATTCTGGCCTGTTTCATGGACTTATTACTCAATGATTCGGGGTCCTTGAGCGATTACCGTGACTGACAAACCCCGGGGTGCGTTTATGTGTCATTCATCAATAATCATAGGTTTGTCCGATTCTGGCCCGTTTCATGGACTATTACTCACCGTTTTGGGTCCCAAGCGATTTCCGCGATTGTTGAACCTAAGGGTGCACTTACGTGTTAGTCATCAATAATCGCACTATTGGCTGATTCTGGCCCGTTTCGTGGACTATTACTCACTGTTTCGGGGTCCCAGAGCGATTTCCACGATTGACAATCCCTAGGGTGCGTCTACGTGTCCGCTATCAATACTCGCACATTTGGCCAATTCTGACACGTTTCGTGGACTATTACACACCGTTTTGGGGTCTCGAAGCGATTTCCATAGTTGTTGAACCCTAAGGTGCGCTTACGTGTCGATCATCAACATTCACAGTTTTGGCCGATTCTGGCCCGTTACGTGGACAATTACTCACTGATTTGGGGTCCTTCAGCGATTGCCGTGATTGATGAACCCCAGGGTGCATTTTTGTGTCGTTCATCAACAGTCCTAGGTTTGGCCGATTCTGGCCCGTTTCATGGACTATTTCTCACTGTTTTGGGGTCCCGAAGTGATTTCCACGATTGGCGAACCCCGGGGTGCGTTTACGTGTCGGTCATCAACGCTCACAATTTTGGCCGATTCTG
>LR880968.1:383950-407891 GCA_904067115.1 Aegilops sharonensis | reverse complement strand
AGTCCTAGGTTTGGCCGATTCTGGCCCGTTTCATGGACTATTTCTCACTGTTTTGGGGTCCCGAAGTGATTTCCACGATTGGCGAACCCCGGGGTGCGTTTACGTGTAGGTCATCAACGCTCACAATTTTGGCCGATTCTGATCCGTTTCGTGGACTATAACTCACCGTTTTGGTGTCCCAGAGCGGTTTCCACAATTGACGATCCCCAGGGTGCGTTTACGTGTTCATCGTCAACACTCACAGTTTTGACCAATTCTGACCCGTTTCGTGGGCTACTACTCACCGTTTTGGAGTCCCGAAGCGATTTCCACGATTGTTCAACCCAGGGGTGCACTTTCGTGTCGGTCATCAATAATCGCAATTTTGGCCGATTCTAGCCCGTTTCGTGTACTATTACTCACCGTTTTGGGGTCTCGAAGCGATTTCCATAATTGTTGAACCCCAAGTTGCACTTACATTTCGATTATCAACACTCATATTTCTGGCCGATTCTGGCCCATTTCTTAGACTATTACTCACTGTTTTGGGGTCCTGAGTGATTTCCACGATTGACGAACCTCGGGGTGTCAGTTATCAACGCTCGCAGTTTTTTTCGGTTCTGACTCGTTTCATGGAGTATTACTCACCATTTTATGGTCTGAAAGCTATTTCCATAGTTGTTTAACCCCAAGGTGCGCTTACGTGTCGATCATCAACAATCGCGGTTTCTATCGACACTGACCCGTTTCATGGACTATTACTCACCGTTTTAGGGTGCCAAAGCGATTTCCATGGTTGTTGATCCCCAGGGTGCGCTTCGTGTCGGTCATCAATACTCGCGGTTTTGGCCGATTCTGGCCCGTTTCATGGACTATTACTCACTAATTTGGGGTCCTCGAGCGATTACCATGATTGACGAACCCCAGGGTGCGTTTATGTGTCGTTCATCAATAGTCCTAGTTATGGCCGATTCTGGCCCGTCTCGTGGACTATTACTCACTGTTTTGGGGTCCCAAAGTGATTTCCACGATTGGCGAACCCCGGGGTGCGTTTACGTGTAGGTCATCAACACTCACAAATATGGCCGATTCTGGTCCGTTTTGTGGACTATTACTCACAGTTTTTGGGTCCGAGAGCGATTTCCACAATTGACGATCCCCGGGGTGCGTTTACGTGTAGTTTTGACCAATTCTGACCCGTTTCGTGGACTACTACTCACCGTTTTGGAGTCCCTAAGCGATTTCCACGATTGTTCAACCCGGGGGTGCACTTTCGTGTCGGTCATCAATAATCGCAATTCTGGCCGATTCTAGCCCGTTTCGGGGTCCCAGAGCGATTTCCACGATTGACGATACCCGGGGTGCGTTTACGTGTCCGTCGTCAGCACTTATTGTTTTGGCCAATTCCTACCCGTTTCGTGTACTATTACTCACCGTTTTGGGGTGTCAAAGCGATTTCCATAGTTGTTGAACCCCCAGGTGCGCTTACGTATCGATCATCAACACTCGTAGTTCTGGCCTATTCTGGCCATTTCTTGGACTATTACTCACTGTTTTGGGGTCCTGAGTGATTTCCACGATTGACGAACCTCGGGGTGTCAGTCATCAACGCTCGCAGTTTTTTTCGATTCTGACTCGTTTCGTGGAGTATTACTCACCATTTTATGGTCCGAAAGCTATTTCCATAGTTGTTGAACCCCAAGGTGCGCTTACGTGTCGATCATCAACACTCGCGGTTGGTGTCGACACTGACCCGTTTCGTGGACTATTACTCACCGTTTTAGGGTCCCAAAGTGATTTCCATGGTTGTTGAACCCCAGGGTGCCCTTACTTGTCGGTCATCAACACTCGTGGTTTTGGCCGATTCTGGCCTGTTTTGTGGACTATTACTCACTGATTTGGGGTGCTTGAGCAATTACCATGATTTACAAACCCCAGGGTGTGTTTATGTGTCGTTCATCAATAATCCTAGGTTTGTCCGATTCTGGCCCGTTTCATGGACTATTACTCACCGTTCTGGGTCCCAAGCGATTTCCACGATTGTTGAACCCCGGGGTGCGCTTACGTGTCAGTCATCAACAATCGCAATATTGGCTGATTCTGGCCCATTTCATGGACTATTACTCACTGTTTCGGGGTCCCAGAGTGATTTCCACAATTGACGATCCCCGAGGTGCGTTTACGTGTTCGTCGTCGATACTCATACTTTTGGCCAATTCTGACACGTTTTGTGGACTATTACTCACTGATTTGGGGTCCTTGAGTGATTACCATGATTGACGAACCCCAGGGTGCATTTATGTGTCGTTCATCAATAATCCTAGGTTTGTCTGATTCTGGCCCGTTTCGTGGACTATTACTCACTGTTTCGGCGTTCCAGAGCGATTCCCACGACTGACGATCCCCGGGGTGCGTTTATGTGTTCGTCGTCAATACTCACACTTTCGGCCAATTCTGACACATTTCGTGGACTATTACTCGCCGTTTTGGGGTCCCTAAGCGATTTCCATAGTTGTTGAACCCCAGGGTGCGCTTACGTGTCGGTCATCAACACTCGTGGTTTTGGCCGATTCTGGCCTGTTTTGTGGACTATTACTCACTGATTTGGGGTGCTTGAGCAATTACCATGATTTACAAACCCCAGGGTGTGTTTATGTGTCGTTCATCAATAATCCTAGGTTTGTCCGATTCTGGCCCGTTTCATGGACTATTACTCACCGTTCTGGGTCCCAAGCGATTTCCACGATTGTTGAACCCCGGGGTGCGCTTACGTGTCAGTCATCAACAATCGCAATATTGGCTGATTCTGGCCCATTTCATGGACTATTACTCACTGTTTCGGGGTCCCAGAGTGATTTCCACAATTGACGATCCCCGAGGTGCGTTTACGTGTTCGTCGTCGATACTCATACTTTTGGCCAATTCTGACACGTTTTGTGGACTATTACTCACTGTTTCGGGGTCCCAGAGCGATTCCCACGACTGACGATCCCCGGGGTGCGTTTATGTGTTCGTCGTCAATACTCACACTTTCGGCCAATTCTGACACATTTCGTGGACTATTACTCGCCGTTTTGGGGTCCCTAAGCGATTTCCATAGTTGTTGAAATCCCAAGGTGCGCTTACGTCTCGATCATCAACACTCATAGTTTTGGCCGATTCTGGCCCGTTTCATGGACTATTACTCACTGATTTGGGGTCCTTGAGTGATTACCATGATTGACGAACCCCAGGGTGCATTTATGTGTCGTTCATAAATAGTCCTAGGTTTGTCTGATTCTGGCCCGTTTCGTGGACTATTACTCACTGTTTCGGGGTCCCAGAGCGATTTCCACGATTGACAATCCCCAGGGTGCGTCTACGTGTCCGCCATCAATACTCGCACATTTGGCCAATTCTGACACGTTTCGTGGACTATTACTCACCGTTTTGGGGTCTCGAAGCGATTTCCGTAGTTGTTGAACCCCAAGGTGCGCTTACGTGTCGATCATCAACATTCACAGTTTTGGCCGATTCTGGCCCGTTACGTGGACAATTACTCACTGATTTGGGGTCCTTCAGCGATTGCCGTGATTGATGAACCCCAGGGTGCATTTATGTGTCGTTCATCAATAGTCCTAGGTTTGGCCGATTCTGGCCCGTTTCATGGACTATTGCTCACTGTTTTGGGGTCCCGAAGTGATTTCCACGATTGGCGAACCCCGGGGTGCGTTTACGTGTAGGTCATCAACACTCACAATTTTGGCCGATTCTGATCCGTTTTGTGGACTATTACTCACTGTTTTGGTGTCCCAGAGCGATTATCACAATTGACGATCCCCAGGGCGCGTTTACGTGTTCATCGTCAACACTCACAGTTTTGACCAATTCTGACCCGTTTCGTGGGCTACTACTCACCGTTTTGGAGTCCCAAAGCGATTTCCACGATTGTTTAACCCAGGGGTGCACTTTCGTGTCGGTCATCAATAATCGCAATTTTGGCCGATTCTAGCCCGTTTCGTGTACTATTACTCACCGTTTTGGGGTGTCAAAGTGATTTCCATAATTATTGAACCCCAAGTTGCGCTTACGTATCGATCATCAACACTCATATTTCTGGCCGATTCTGGCCCATTTCTTGGACTATTACTCACTGTTTTGGGGTCCTGAGTGATTTCCACGATTGACGAACCTCGGGGTGTCAGTCATCAACGCTCGCAGTTTTTTTCGATTCTGACTCGTTTCGTGGAGTATTACTCACCATTTTATGGTCCGAAAGCTATTTCCATAGTTGTTGAACCCCAAGGTGCCCTTACGTGTCGATCATCAACACTCGCGGTTGCTGTCGACACTGACCCGTTTCGTGGACTATTACTCACTGTTTTAGGGTCCCAAAGCGATTTCCATGGTTGTTGAACCCCAGGGTGCCCTTACGTGTCGGTCATCAACACTCGTGGTTTTGGCTGATTCTGGCCTGTTTTGTGGCTATTACTCACTGATTTGGGGTCCTTGAGCGATTACCATGATTGATAAACCCCAGGGTGCGTTTATGTGTCGTTCATCAATAATCCTAGGTTTGTCCGATTTTGGCCCGTTTCATGGACTATTACTCACCGTTTTGGGTCCCAAGCGATTTCCACGATTGTTGAACCCCGGGGTGCGCTTACGTGTCAGTCATCAACAATTGCTATATTGGCTGATTCTGGCCCATTTCATGGACTATTACTCACTGTTTCGGGGTCCCAGAGCGATTTCCATAATTGACGATCCCCTGGGTGCGTTTACGTGTTCGTCGTCGATACTCACACTTTTGGCCAATTCTGACATGTTTTGTGGACTATTACTCACTGTTTCTGGGTCCTAGAGCGATTCCCATGACAGACGATCCCCGGGGTGCGTTTACGTGTTCGTCGTCAATAATCACACTTTCGGCCAATTCTGACACATTTCGTGGACTATTACTTGCCGTTTTGGGGTCCCTAAGCGATTTCCATAGTTGTTGAAATCCAAAGGTGCGCTTACGCCTCGATCATCAACACGCATAGTTTTGGCCGATTCTGGCCTGTTTCATGGACTATTACTCGCTGATTTGGGATCCTTGAGGGATTACCATGATTGACGAACCCCAGGGTGCGTTTATGTGTCATTCATCAATAGTCCTAGATTTGTCTGATTCTGGCCCGTTTCATGGACTATTACTCACCGTGTTGTGTCCCAAGCGATTTCCACGCTTGTCGAACCTCGGGGTGCGCTTACGTGTTAGTCATCAACAATCGCACTATTGGCTGATTCTGGCCCATTTCGTGGACTATTACTCACTCTTTCGGGGTCCCAGAGCGATTTCCACGATTGACAATCCCCGGGGTGCGTTTAGGTGTCCGTCATAAATACTCGCACATTTGGCCAATTCTGACACGTTTCGTGGACTATTACTCACCGTTTTGGGGTCTCGAAGCGATTTCCATAGTTGTTGAACCCCAAGGTGCGCTTACGTGTCGATCATCAACATTCACAGTTTTGGCCGATTCTGGTCCGTTTCGTGGACTATAACTCATTGTTTTGGGGTCCTTCATCGATTGTAGTGGTTGATGAACCCCAGGGTGCATTTATGTGTCGTTCATCAATAGTCCTAGGTTTGGCCGATTCTGGCCCGTTTCATGGACTATTGCTCACTGGTTTGGGGTCCCGAAGTGATTTCCACGATTGGCGAACCCCGGGGTGCGTTTACGTGTAGGTCATCAACACTCACAATTTTGGCCGATTCTAGTCCGTTTTGTGGACTATTACTCACCGTTTTGGTGTCCCAGACGGATTTCCACAATTGACGGTCCCCGGGGTGCGTTTATGTGTTCATCGTCAACACTCACAGTTTTGACCAATTCTGACCCGTTTCGTGGACTAGTACTCACCGTTTTGGAGTCCCGAAGCGATTTCCACGATTGTTCAACCCGGGGGTGCACTTTCGTGTCGGTCATCAATAATCGCAATTTTTGCTGATTCTAGCCCGTTTCATGGACTATTACTCACCGTTTCAGGGTCCCAGAGCGATTTCCAGATTGACGATCCCCGTTGTGCGTTTACGTGTCTGTCGTCAACACTTGTAGTTTTGGCCAATTCCGATCCGTTTCGTGTACTATTACTCACCGTTTTGGGTTGTCGAAGCGATTTCCATAGTTGTTGAACCCCAAGGTGCGCTTACGTATCGATCATCAACACTCATAGTTTTGGCCGATTCTGGCCCATTTCTTGGACTATTACTCACTGTTTTGGGGTAATGGAGTGATTTCCACAATTGACGAACCTCGGGGCGTCAGTCATCAACACTCGCAGTTTTTTTCGACTCTGACTCGTTTTGTGGACTATTACTCGCCATTTTATGGTCCGAAAGCTATTTCCATAGTTGTTGAACCCCAAGGTGCGCTTACGTGTCGATCATCAACACTCGCGGTTTCTGTCGACACTGACCCGTTTCGTGGACTATTACTCACCGTTTTGGGGTCCCAAAGCGATTTCCATGGTTGTTGAACCCCAGGGTGCGCTTATGTGTCGGTCATCAACACTCGCGGTTTTGGTCGATTCTGGCCCGTTTTGTGCACTATTACTCACTGATTTGGGGTCCTTGAGCGATTACCATGATTGACAAACCCCAGGGTGCGTTTATGTGTCGTTCATCAATAATCCTAGGTTTGTCCGATTTTGGCCCGTTTCATGGACTATTACTCGCCGTTTTGGGGTCCCTACGCGATTTCCATAGTTGTTGAAATCCCATGGTGCGCTTACGCCTCGATCATCAACACGCATAGTTTTGGCCGATTCTGGCCTGTTTCATGGACTATTACTCGCTGATTTGGGATCCTTGAGGGATTACCATGATTGACGAACCCCAGGGTGCGTTTATGTGTCATTCATCAATAGTCCTAGATTTGTCTGATTCTGGCCCGTTTCATGGACTATTACTCACCGTGTTGGGTCCGAAGCGATTTCCACGCTTGTCGAACCTCGGGGTGCGCTTACGTGTTAGTCATCAACAATCGCACTATTGGCTGATTCTGGCCCATTTCGTGGACTATTACTCACTCTTTCGGGGTCCCAGAGCGATTTCCATGATTGACAATCCTCGGGGTGCGTTTAGGTGTCCGTCATCAATACTCACACATTTGGCCAATTCTGACACGTTTCGTGGACTATTACTCACCGTTTTGGGGTCTCAAAGCGATTTCCATAGTTGTTGAACCCAAGGTGCGCTTACGTGTCGATCATCAACATTCACAGTTTTGGCCGATTCTGGTCCGTTTCGTGGACTATTACTCATTGTTTTGGGGTCCTTCGGCGATTGTAGTGATTGATGAACCCCAGGGTGCATTTATGTGTCGTTCATCAATAGTCCTAGGTTTGGCCGATTCTAGCCCGTTTCATAGATTATTGCTCACTGGTTTGGGGTCCCGAAGTGATTTCCACGATTGGCGAACCCCGGGGTGCGTTTACGTGTAGGTCATCAACACTCACAATTTTGGCCGATTCTGGTCCGTTTTGTGGACTATTACTCACCGTTTTGGTGTCCCAGACGGATTTCCACAATTGATGATCCCCGGGGTGCGTTTATGTGTTCATCGTCAACACTCACAGTTTTGACCAATTCTGACCCGTTTCGTGGACTACTACTCACCGTTTTGGAGTCCCGAAGCGATTTCCACGATTGTTCAACCCGGGGGTGCACTTTCGTGTCGGTCATCAATAATCGCAATTTTTGCTGATTCTAGCCCGTTTCATGGACTATTACTCACCGTTTCAGGGTCCCAGAGCGATTTCCAGATTGACGATCCCCGTTGTGCGTTTACGTGTCTCTCGTCAACACTTGTAGTTTTGGCCAATTCCGATCCGTTTCGTGTACTATTACTCACCGTTTTGGGTTGTCGAAGAGATTTCCATAGTTGTTGAACCCCAAGGTGCGCTTACGTATCGATCATCAACACTCATAGTTTTGGCCGATTCTGGCCCATTTCTTGGACTATTACTCACTGTTTTGGGGTAATGGAGTGATTTCCACAATTGACGAACCTCGGGGCGTCAGTCATCAACGCTCGCAGTTTTTTTCGACTCTGACTCGTTTTGTGGACTATTACTCGCCATTTTATGGTCCGAAAGCTATTTCCATAGTTGTTGAACCCCAAGGTGCGCTTACGTGTCGATCATCAACACTCGCGGTTTCTGTCGACACTGACCCGTTTCGTGGACTATTACTCACCGTTTTGGGGTCCCAAAGCGATTTCCATGGTTGTTGAACCCCAGGGTGCGCTTATGTGTCGGTCATCAACACTCGCGGTTTTGGTCGATTCTGGCCCGTTTTGTGCACTATTACTCACTGATTTGGGGTCCTTGAGCGATTACCATGATTGACAAACCCCAGGGTGCGTTTATGTGTCGTTCATCAATAATCCTAGGTTTGTCCGATTTTGGCCCGTTTCATGGACTATTACTCACCGTTTTGGGTCCCAAGCGATTTCCACGATTGTTGAACCCCGGGGTGCGCTTACGTGTCAGTCATCAACAATCGCAATATTGGCTGATTCTGGCCCATTTCATGGACTATTACTCACTGTTTCGGGGTCCCAGAGCGATTTCCACAATTGACGATCCCCGGGGTGCGTTTACGTGTTCGTCGTCGATACTCACACTTTGGGCCAATTCTGACATGTTTTGTGGACTATTACTCACTGTTTCGGGGTCCCAGAGCGATTCCCATGACAGACGATCCGCGGGGTGCGTTTACGTGTTCGTCGTCAATACTCACACTTTCGGCCAATTCTGACACATTTCGTGGACTATTACTCGCCGTTTTGGGGTCCCTACGCGATTTCCATAGTTGTTGAAATCCCATGGTGCGCTTACGCCTCGATCATCAACACGCATAGTTTTGGCCGATTCTGGCCTGTTTCATGGACTATTACTCGCTGATTTGGGATCCTTGAGGGATTACCATGATTGACGAACCCCAGGGTGCGTTTATGTGTCATTCATCAATAGTCCTAGATTTGTCTGATTCTGGCCCGTTTCATGGACTATTACTCACCGTGTTGGGTCCGAAGCGATTTCCACGCTTGTCGAACCTCGGGGTGCGCTTACGTGTTAGTCATCAACAATCGCACTATTGGCTGATTCTGGCCCATTTCGTGGACTATTACTCACTCTTTCGGGGTCCCAGAGCGATTCCCATGACAGACGATCCGCGGGGTGCGTTTACGTGTTCGTCATCAATACTCACACATTTGGCCAATTCTGACACGTTTCGTGGACTATTACTCATTGTTTTGGGGTCCTTCGGCGACTGTAGTGATTGATGAACCCCAGGGTGCATTTATGTGTCGGTCATCAATAGTCCTAGGTTTGGCCGATTCTAGCCCGTTTCATAGATTATTGCTCACTGGTTTGGGGTCCCGAAGTGATTTCCACGATTGGCGAACCCCGGGGTGCGTTTACGTGTAGGTCATCAACACTCACAATTTTGGCCGATTCTGGTCCGTTTCGTGGACTATTACTCATTGTTTTGGGGTCCTTCGGCGACTGTAGTGATTGATGAACCCCAGGGTGCATTTATGTGTCGGTCATCAATAGTCCTAGGTTTGGCCGATTCTAGCCCGTTTCATAGATTATTGCTCACTGGTTTGGGGTCCCGAAGTGATTTCCACGATTGGCGAACCCCGGGGTGCGTTTACGTGTAGGTCATCAACACTCACAATTTTGGCCGATTCTGGTCCGTTTCGTGGACTATTACTCATTGTTTTGGGGTCCTTCGGCGACTGTAGTGATTGATGAACCCCAGGGTGCATTTATGTGTCGGTCATCAATAGTCCTAGGTTTGGCCGATTCTAGCCCGTTTCATAGATTATTGCTCACTGGTTTGGGGTCCCGAAGTGATTTCCACGATTGGCGAACCCCGGGGTGCGTTTACGTGTAGGTCATCAACACTCACAATTTTGGCCGATTCTGGTCCGTTTCGTGGACTATTACTCATTGTTTTGGGGTCCTTCGGCGACTGTAGTGATTGATGAACCCCAGGGTGCATTTATGTGTCGGTCATCAATAGTCCTAGGTTTGGCCGATTCTAGCCCGTTTCATGGACTATTACTCACCGTTTTGGGGTCTCAAAGCGATTTCCATAGTTGTTGAAATCCCATGGTGCGCTTACGCCTCGATCATCAACACGCATAGTTTTGGCCGATTCTGGCCTGTTTCATGGACTATTACTCGCTGATTTGGGATCCTTGAGGGATTACCATGATTGACGAACCCCAGGGTGCGTTTATGTGTCATTCATCAATAGTCCTAGATTTGTCTGATTCTGGCCCGTTTCATGGACTATTACTCACCGTGTTGGGTCCGAAGCGATTTCCACGCTTGTCGAACCTCGGGGTGCGCTTACGTGTTAGTCATCAACAATCGCACTATTGGCTGATTCTGGCCCATTTCGTGGACTATTACTCACTCTTTCGGGGTCCCGGAGCGATTTCCACGATTGACAATCCTCGGGGTGCGTTTAGGTGTCCGTCATCAATACTCACACATTTGGCCAATTCTGACACGTTTCGTGGACTATTACTCACCGTTTTGGGGTCTCAAAGCGATTTCCATAGTTGTTGAACCCAAGGTGCGCTTACGTGTCGATCATCAACATTCACAGTTTTGGCCGATTCTGGTCCGTTTCGTGGACTATTACTCATTGTTTTGGGGTCCTTCGGCGATTGTAGTGATTGATGAACCCCAGGGTGCATTTATGTGTCGTTCATCAATAGTCCTAGGTTTGGCCGATTCTAGCCCGTTTCATAGATTATTGCTCACTGGTTTGGGGTCCCGAAGTGATTTCCACGATTGGCGAACCCCGGGGTGCGTTTACGTGTAGGTCATCAACACTCACAATTTTGGCCGATTCTGGTCCGTTTTGTGGACTATTACTCACCGTTTTGGTGTCCCAGACGGATTTCCACAATTGATGATCCCCGGGGTGCGTTTATGTGTTCATCGTCAACACTCACAGTTTTGACCAATTCTGACCCGTTTCGTGGACTACTACTCACCGTTTTGGAGTCCCGAAGCGATTTCCACGATTGTTCAACCCGGGGGTGCACTTTCGTGTCGGTCATCAATAATCGCATTTTTTGCCGATTCTAGCCCGTTTCATGGACTATTACTCACCGTTTCAGGGTCCCACAGTGATTTCCACGATTGACGATCCCCGTTGTGCGTTTACGTGTCTGTCGTCAACACTTGTAGTTTTGGCCAATTCCGATCCGTTTCGTGTACTATTACTCACCGTTTTGGGGTGTCGAAGCGATTTCCATAGTTGTTGAACCCCAAGGTGCGCTTACGTATCGATCATCAACACTCATAGTTTTGGCCGATTCTGGCCCATTTCTTGGACTCTTACTCACTGTTTTGGGGTAATGGAGTGATTTCCACGATTGACGAACCTCGGGGTGTCAGTCATCAACGCTCGCAGTTTTTTTTCGATTCTGACTCGTTTCGTGGACTATTACTCACCATTTTATGGTCCGAAAGCTATTTCCATAGTTGTTGAACCCCAAGGTGCGCTTACGTGTCGATCATCAACACTCGCGGTTTCTGTCGACACTGACCCGTTTCGTGGACTACTACTCACCGTTTCGGGGTCCCAGAGCGATTCCCATGACAGACGATCCGCGGGGTGCGTTTACGTGTCGTTCATCAATAATCCTAGGTTTGTCCGATTCTGGCCCGTTTCATGGACTATTACTCACTGTTTCGGGGTCCCAGAGCGATTCCCATGACAGACGATCCGCGGGGTGCGTTTACGTGTCGTTCATCAATAATCCTAGGTTTGTCCGATTCTGGCCCGTTTCATGGACTATTACTCACTGTTTCGGGGTCCCAGAGCGATTCCCATGACAGACGATCCGCGGGGTGCGTTTACGTGTCGTTCATCAATAATCCTAGGTTTGTCCGATTCTGGCCCGTTTCATGGACTATTACTCACTGTTTCGGGGTCCCAGAGCGATTCCCATGACAGACGATCCGCGGGGTGCGTTTACGTGTCGTTCATCAATAATCCTAGGTTTGTCCGATTCTGGCCCGTTTCATGGACTATTACTCACTGTTTCGGGGTCCCAGAGCGATTCCCATGACAGACGATCCGCGGGGTGCGTTTACGTGTCGTTCATCAATAATCCTAGGTTTGTCCGATTCTGGCCCGTTTCATGGACTATTACTCACTGTTTCGGGGTCCCAGAGCGATTCCCATGACAGACGATCCGCGGGGTGCGTTTACGTGTCGTTCATCAATAATCCTAGGTTTGTCCGATTCTGGCCCGTTTCATGGACTATTACTCACTGTTTCGGGGTCCCAGAGCGATTCCCATGACAGACGATCCGCGGGGTGCGTTTACGTGTCGTTCATCAATAATCCTAGGTTTGTCCGATTCTGGCCCGTTTCATGGACTATTACTCACTGTTTCGGGGTCCCAGAGCGATTCCCATGACAGACGATCCGCGGGGTGCGTTTACGTGTCGTTCATCAATAATCCTAGGTTTGTCCGATTCTGGCCCGTTTCATGGACTATTACTCACTGTTTCGGGGTCCCAGAGCGATTCCCATGACAGACGATCCGCGGGGTGCGTTTACGTGTCGTTCATCAATAATCCTAGGTTTGTCCGATTCTGGCCCGTTTCATGGACTATTACTCACTGTTTCGGGGTCCCAGAGCGATTCCCATGACAGACGATCCGCGGGGTGCGTTTACGTGTCGTTCATCAATAATCCTAGGTTTGTCCGATTCTGGCCCGTTTCATGGACTATTACTCACTGTTTCGGGGTCCCAGAGCGATTCCCATGACAGACGATCCGCGGGGTGCGTTTACGTGTCGTTCATCAATAATCCTAGGTTTGTCCGATTCTGGCCCGTTTCATGGACTATTACTCACTGTTTCGGGGTCCCAGAGCGATTCCCATGACAGACGATCCGCGGGGTGCGTTTACGTGTCGTTCATCAATAATCCTAGGTTTGTCCGATTCTGGCCCGTTTCATGGACTATTACTCACTGTTTCGGGGTCCCAGAGCGATTCCCATGACAGACGATCCGCGGGGTGCGTTTACGTGTCGTTCATCAATAATCCTAGGTTTGTCCGATTCTGGCCCGTTTCATGGACTATTACTCACTGTTTCGGGGTCCCAGAGCGATTCCC
This sequence comes from Aegilops sharonensis, assembly GCA_904067115.1. NCBI lineage: Eukaryota > Viridiplantae > Streptophyta > Magnoliopsida > Poales > Poaceae > Aegilops > Aegilops sharonensis. Next base: position 394,720 of record LR880968.1, on the reverse strand, counting down.
ATGACAGACGATCCGCGGGGTGCGTTTACGTGTCGTTCATCAATAATCCTAGGTTTGTCCGATTCTGGCCCGTTTCATGGACTATTACTCACTGTTTCGGGGTCCCAGAGCGATTTCCAGATTGACGATCCCCGTTGTGCGTTTACGTGTCTGTCGTCAACACTTGTAGTTTTGGCCGATTCTGGCCCATTTCTTGGACTCTTACTCACTGTTTTGGGGTAATGGAGTGATTTCCACGATTGACGAACCTCGGGGTGTCAGTCATCAACGCTCGCAGTTTTTTTTCGATTCTGACTCGTTTCGTGGACTATTACTCACCATTTTATGGTCCGAAAGCTATTTCCATAGTTGTTGAACCCCAAGGTGCGCTTACGTGTCGATCATCAACACTCGCGGTTTCTGTCGACACTGACCCGTTTCGTGGACTATTACTCACCGTTTTGGGGTCCCAAAGCGATTTCCATGGTTGTTGAACCCCAGGGTGCGCTTATGTGTCGGTCGTCAACACTCGCGGTTTTGGCCGATTCTGGCCCGTTTTGTGCACTATTACTCACTGATTTGGGGTCCTTGAGCGATTACCATGATTGACAAACCCCGGGGTGTCAGTCATCAACACTCGCGGTTTTGGCCGATTCTGGCCCGTTTTGTGGACTATTACTCACTGATTTGGGGTGCTTGAGCGATTACCATGATTGACAAACCCCAGGGTGCGTTTATGTGTCGTTCATCAATAATCCTAGGTTTGTCCGATTCTGGCCCGTTTCATGGACTATTACTCACCATTTTGGGTCCCAAGAGATTTCCACGATTGTTGAACCTCGGGGTGCGCTTACGTGTCAGTCATCAACAATCGCAATATTGGCTGATTCTGGCCCATTCCATGGACTATTACTCACTGTTTTGGGGTCCCAGAGTGATTCCACAATTGACGATCCCCGGGGTGCGTTTACGTGTTCGTCGTCGATACTCACACTTTTGGCCAATTCTGACACGTTTTGTGGACTGTTACTCACTATTTCGGGGTCCCAGAGCGATTCCCACGACTGACGATCCCCGGGGTGCGTTTACATGTTCGTCGTCAATACTCACACTTTCGGCCAATTCTGACACATTTCGTGGACTATTACTCGCCGTTTTGGGGTCCCTTAGCGATTTCCATAGTTGTTGAAATCCCAAGGTGCGCTTACGTCTCGATCATCAACACTCATTGTTTTTGCCGATTCTGGCCCGTTTCATGGACTATTACTCACTGATTTGGGGTCCTTGAGTGATTACCATGATTGACGAACCCCAGGGTGCATTTATGTGTCGTTCATCAATAGTCCTAGGCTTGTGTGATTTTGGCCCGTTTCGTGGACTATTACTGACTGTTACGGAGTCCCAGAGCGATTTCCACAATTGACGATCCCCAGGGTGCGTTTACGTGTTCGTCGTCAACACTCACAGTTTTGACCAATTCTGACCCGTTTCGTGGGCTACTACTCACCGTTTTGGAGTCCCGAAGCGATTTCCACGATTGTTCAACCCAGTGGTGCACTTTCGTGTCGTTCATCAATAATCGCAATTTTGGCCGATTCTAGCCCGTTTCGTGTACTATTACTCACCGTTTTGGGGTGTCGAAGCGATTTCCATAATTGTTGAACCCCAAGTTGCGCTTACGTATCGATCATCAACACTCATAGTTCTGGCCGATTCTGGCCCATTTCTTGGACTATTACTCACTGTTTTGGGGTCCTGAGTGATTTCCACAATTGACGAACCTCGGGGTGTCAGTCATCAACGCTCGCAGTTTTTTTCGATTCTGACTCGTTTTGTGGAGTATAACTCACCATTTTATGGTCCGAAAGCTATTTCCATAGTTGTTGAACCCCAAGGTGCGCTTACGTGTCGATCATCAACAATTGCGGTTTATGTCGACACTGATCCGTTTCATGGACTATTACTCACCATTTTAGGGTGCCAAAGAGATTTCCATGGTTGTTGATCCCCAGGGTGCGCTACGTGTCGGTCATCAATACTCGCGGTTTTGCCCGATTCTGGCCCGTTTCGTGGACTTTTACTCACTAATTTGGGGTCCTTGAGCGATTACCATGATTGACGAACCCCAGGGTGCGTTTATGTGTCGTTCATCAATAGTCCTAGTTATGGCCGATTCTGGCCCGTTTCATGGACTATTACTCACTGTTTTGGGGTCCCAAAGTGATTTCCACGATTGGCGAACCCCGGGGTGCGTTTACGTGTAGGTCATCAACACTCACAATTTTGGCCGATTCTGGTCCGTTTTGTGGACTATTACTCACAGTTTTTGGGTCCTAGAGCGATTTCCACAATTGACGATCCCCGGGGTGCGTTTACGTGTAGTTTTGACCAATTCTGACCCGTTTCGTGGACTACTACTCACCGTTTTGGAGTCCCGAAGCGATTTCCACGATTGTTCAACCCCTGGGTGCACTTTCGTGTCGGTCATCAATAATCGCAATTTTGGCCGATTCTAGCCCGTTTCATGGACTACTACTCACCGTTTCGGGGTCCCAGAGCGATTTCCACGATTGACGATACGCGGGGTGCGTTTACGTGTCCGTCGTCAGCACTTATAGTTTTGGCCAATTCCTACCCGTTTCGTGTACTATTACTCACCGTTTTGGGGTGTCGAAGCGATTTCCGTAGTTGTTGACCCCCTGGTGCGCTTACGTATCGATCATCAACCCGTTTCGTGGGCTACTACTCACCGTTTTGGAGTCCCGAAGCGATTTCCATGATTGTTCAACCCGGGGGTGCACTTTCGTCATCAATAATCGCAATTTTGGCCGATTCTAGCCCGTTTCGTGGACTATTACTCACTCGGGGTCCCAGAGCGATTTCCACGATTGACGATCCCCGTGGTGCGTTTACGTGTCTGTCGTCAACACTTGTAGTTTTGGCCAATTCCGACCCGTTTCGTGTACTATTACTCACTGTTTTGGGGTGTCGAAGCAATTTCCATAATTGTTGAACCCCAAGTTGCGCTTACGTATCGATCATCAACACTCATAGTTCTGGCCGATTCTGGCCCATTTCTTGGACTATTACTCACTGTCTTGGGGTCCTGAGTGATTTCCACGATTGACAAACCTCGGGGTGTTAGTCATCAACGCTCCCAGTTTTTTTCGATTCTGACTCGTTTTGTGGAGTATTACTCACCATTTTATGGTCCGAAAGCTATTTCCATAGTTGTTGAACTCCAAGGTGCGCTTACGTGTCGATCATCAACACTCGCGGTTTCTGTCGACACTGACCCGTCTCATGGACTATCACTCACCGTTTTAGGGTCCCAAAGCGGTTTCCATGGTTGTTGAACCCCAGGGAGCCCTTACGTGTCGGTCATCAACACTCGCGGTTTTGGCCTATTCTGGCCCGTTTCATGGACTTATTACTCAATGATTCGGGGTCCTTGAGCGATTACCGTGACTGACAAACCCCGGGGTGCGTTTATGTGTCATTCATCAATAATCCTAGGTTTGTCCGATTCTGGCCCGTTTCATGGACTATTACTCACCGTTTTGGGTCCCAAGCGATTTCCGCGATTGTTGAACCCGTGGGTGCACTTACGTGTTAGTCATCAATAATCGCACTATTGGCTGATTCTGGCCCGTTTCGTGGACTATTACTCACTATTTCGGGGTCCCAGAGCGATTTCCACGATTGACAATCCCCAGGGTGCGTCTACGTGTCCGCCATCAATACTCGCACATTTGGCCAATTCTGACACGTTTCGTGGACTATTACACACCGTTTTGGGGTCTCGAAGCGATTTCCATAGTTGTTGAACCCCAAGGTGCGCTTACGTGTCGATCATCAACATTCACAGTTTTGGCCGATTCTGGCCCGTTACGTGGACAATTACTCACTGATTTGGGGTCCTTCAGCGATTGCCGTGATTGATGAACCCCAGGGTGCATTTATGTGTCGTTCATCAATAGTCCTAGGTTTGGCCGATTCTGGCCCGTTTCATGGGCTATTTCTCACTGTTTTGGGGTCCCGAAGTGATTTCCACGATTGGCGAACCCCGTGGTGCGTTTACGTGTAGGTCATCAACACTCACAATTTTGGCCGATTCTGATCCGTTTTGTGGACTATTACTCACCGTTTTGGTGTCCCAGAGCGATTATCACAATTGACGATCCCCAGGGCGCGTTTACGTGTTCATCGTCAACACTCACAGTTTTGACCAATTCTGACCCGTTTCGTGGGCTACTACTCACCGTTTTGGAGTCCCAAAGCGATTTCCACGATTGTTCAACCCAGGGGTGCACTTTCGTGTCGGTCATCAATAATCGCAATTTTGGCCGATTCTAGCCCGTTTCGTGTACTATTACTCACTGTTTTGGGGTCCTGAGTGATTTCCACAATTGACGAACCTCGGGGTGTCAGTCATCAACGCTCGCAGTTTTTTTCGATTCTGACTCGTTTCGTGGACTATTACTCACTAATTTGGGGTCCTTGAGCGATTACCATGATTGACGAACCCCAGGGTGCGTTTATGTGTCGTTCATCAATACTCGTGGGTTTGGTCGATTCTGGCCCGTTTCGTGGCCTATTACTCACTGTTTTGGGGTCCTGAGTGATTTCCACAATTGACGAACCTCGGGGTGTCAGTCATCAACGCTCGCAGTTTTTTTCGATTCTGACTCGTTTCGTGGACTATTACTCACTAATTTGGGGTCCTTGAGCGATTACCATGATTGACGAACCCCAGGGTGCGTTTATGTGTCGTTCATCAATACTCGTGGGTTTGGTCGATTCTGGCCCGTTTCGTGGCCTATTACTCACTGTTTTGGGGTCCTGAGTGATTTCCACAATTGACGAACCTCGGGGTGTCAGTCATCAACGCTCGCAGTTTTTTTCGATTCTGACTCGTTTCGTGGACTATTACTCACTAATTTGGGGTCCTTGAGCGATTACCATGATTGACGAACCCCAGGGTGCGTTTATGTGTCGTTCATCAATACTCGTGGGTTTGGTCGATTCTGGCCCGTTTCGTGGCCTATTACTCACTGTTTTGGGGTCCTGAGTGATTTCCACAATTGACGAACCTCGGGGTGTCAGTCATCAACGCTCGCAGTTTTTTTCGATTCTGACTCGTTTCGTGGACTATTACTCACTAATTTGGGGTCCTTGAGCGATTACCATGATTGACGAACCCCAGGGTGCGTTTATGTGTCGTTCATCAATACTCGTGGGTTTGGTCGATTCTGGCCCGTTTCGTGGCCTATTACTCACTGTTTTGGGGTCCTGAGTGATTTCCACAATTGACGAACCTCGGGGTGTCAGTCATCAACGCTCGCAGTTTTTTTCGATTCTGACTCGTTTCGTGGACTATTACTCACTGTTTTGGGGTCCCAAAGTGATTTCCACGATTGGCGAACCCCGTGGTGCGTTTACGTGTAGGTCATCAACACTCACAATTTTGGCCGATTCTGATCCGTTTTGTGGACTATTACTCACCGTTTTGGTGTCCCAGAGCGATTATCACAATTGACGATCCCCAGGGCGCGTTTACGTGTTCATCGTCAACACTCACAGTTTTGACCAATTCTGACCCGTTTCGTGGGCTACTACTCACCGTTTTGGAGTCCCAAAGCGATTTCCACGATTGTTCAACCCAGGGGTGCACTTTCGTGTCGGTCATCAATAATCGCAATTTTGGCCGATTCTAGCCCGTTTCGTGTACTATTACTCACCGTTTTGGGGGGTGTCAAAGCGATTTCCATAATTGTTGAACCCCAAGTTGCGCTTACGTATCGATCATCAACACTCATATTGCTGGCCGATTCTGGCCCATTTCTTGGACTATTACTCACTGTTTTGGGGTCCTGAGTGATTTCCACGATTGACGAACCTCGGGGTGTCAGTCATCAACGCTCGCAGTTTTTTTCGATTCTGACTCGTTTCGTGGAGTATTACTCACCATTTTATGGTCCGAAAGCTATTTCCATAGTTGTTAAACCCCAAGGTGCGCTTACGTGTCGATCATCAACACTCGCGGTTGCTGTCGACACTGACCCGTTTCGTGGACTATTACTCACTGTTTTAGGGTCCCAAAGCGATTTCCATGGTTGTTGAACCCCAGGGTGCCCTTACGTGTCGGTCATCAACACTCGTGGTTTTGGCTGATTCTGGCCTGTTTTGTGGCTATTACTCACTGATTTGGGGTCCTTGAGCGATTACCATGATTGACAAACCCCAGGGTGCGTTTATGTGTCGTTCATCAATAATCCTAGATTTGTCCGATTTTGGCCCGTTTCATGGACTATTACTCACCGTTTTGGGTCCCAAGCGATTTCCACGATTGTTGAACCCCTGGGTGCGCTTACGTGTCAGTCATCAACAATCGCAATATTGTCTGATTCTTGCCCATTTCATGGACTATTACTCACTGTTTCAGGGTCCCAGAGTGATTTCCACAATTGACGATCCCCGGGGTGCGTTTACGTGTTCGTCGTCGATACTCACACTTTTGGCCAATTCTGACACGTTTTGTGGACTATTACTCACTGTTTCGGGGTCCCAGAGCGATTCCCACGACTGACGATCCCCGGGGTGCGTTTAGGTGTTCGTCGTCAATACTCACACTTTCGGCCAATTCTGACACATTTCGTGGACTATTACTCGCCGTTTTGGGGTCTCTAAGCGATTTCCATAGTTGTTGAAATCCCAAGGTGCGCTTACGTCTCGATCATCAACACTCATAGTTTTGGCCGATTCTGGCCCGTTTCATGGACTATTACTCACTGATTTGGGGTCCTTGAGTGATTACCATGATTGACGAACCCGAGGGTGCATTTATGTGTCGTTCATCAATAGTCCAAGGTTTGTCTGATTCTGGTCCGTTTCGTGGACTATTACTCACTGTTTCGGGGTCCCAGAGCGATTTCCACGATTGACAATCCCCAGGGTGCGTCTACGTGTCCGCCATCAATACTCGCACATTTGGCCAATTCTGACACATTTCATGGACTATTACTCACCGTTTTGGGGTCTCGAAGCGATTTCCATAGTTGTTGAACCCCAAGGTGCGCTTACGTGTCGATCATCAACATTCACAGTTTTGGCCGATTCTGGCCCGTTACGTGGACAATTACTCACTGATTTGGGGTCCTTCAGCGATTACCTGGATTGATGAACCCCAGGGTGCATTTATGTGTCGTTCATCAATAGTCCTAGGTTTGGCCGATTCTGGCCTGTTTCATGGACTATTGCTCACTGTTTCGGGGTCCCGAAGTGATTTCCACGATTGGCGAACCCCGGGGTGCGTTTACGTGTAGGTCATCAACACTCACAATTTTGGCCGATTCTGATCCGTTTTGTGGACTATTACTCACCGTTTTGGTGTCCCAGAGCGATTATCACAATTGACGATCCCCAGGGCGCGTTTACGTGTTCATCGTCAACACTCACAGTTTTGACCAATTCTGACCCGTTTCGTTGGCTACTACTCACCGTTTTGGAGTCCCAAAGCGATTTCCACGATTGTTCAACCCAGGGGTGCACTTTCGTGTCGGTCATCAATAATCGCAATTTTGGCCGATTCTACCCCGTTTCGTGTACTATTACTCACCGTTTTGGGGTGTCAAAGCGATTTCCATAATTATTGAACCCCAAGTTGCGCTTACGTATCGATCATCAACACTCATATTTCTGGCCGATTCTGGCCCATTTCTTGGACTATTACTCACTGTTTTGGGGTCCTGAGTGATTTCCACGATTGACGAACCTCGGGGTGTCAGTCATCAACGCTCGCAGTTTTTTTCGATTCTGACTCGTTTCGTGGAGTATTACTCACCATTTTATGGTCCGAAAGCTATTTCCATAGTAGTTGAACCCCGAGGTGCGCTTACGTGTCGATCATCAACACTCGCGGTTGCTGTTGACACTGACCCGTTTCGTGGACTATTACTCACTGCTTCGGGGTCCCAGAGCGATTTCCACGGTTGACGATCCCCGAGGTGCGTTTACGTGTCTGTCGTCAACACTTGTAGTTTTGGCCAATTTCGACCCGTTTCGTGTACTATTACTCACCATTTTGGGGTGTCGAAGCAATTTCCATAATTGTTGAACCCCAAGTTGCGCTTACGTATCGATCATCAACACTCGCGGTTGTTGTTGACACTGACCCGTTTCGTGGACTATCACTCACCGTTTTAGGGTCCCAAAGCGATTGCCACGAGTGTTGCACCCGGGGGGGCACGTACGCGTTGGTCATCAATAAGCGCACTAGTGGCTGATTCTGGCCTGTTTCGTGGACTATTACTCGCCGTTTTGGGGTCTCGAAGCGATTTCCATAGTTGTTAAACCCCAAGGTGCGCTTACGTGTCAGTCATCAACGCTCGCAGTTTTTTTCGATTCTGACTCGTTTCGTGGAGTATTACTCACCATTTTATGGTCTGAAGGCTATTTCCCTAGTCTTTGAACCCCGAGGTGCGCTTACGTATCGATCATCAACACTCGCGGTTGTTGTTGACACTGACCCGTTTCGTGGACTATCACTCACCGTTTTAGGGTCCCAAAGCGATTGCCACGAGTGTTGCACCCGGGGGGGCACGTACGCGTTGGTCATCAATAAGCGCACTAGTGGCTGATTCTGGCCTGTTTCGTGGACTATTACTCGCCGTTTTGGGGTCTCGAAGCGATTTCCATAGTTGTTAAACCCCAAGGTGCGCTTACGTGTCAGTCATCAACGCTCGCAGTTTTTTTCGATTCTGACTCGTTTCGTGGAGTATTACTCACCATTTTATGGTCTGAAGGCTATTTCCCTAGTCTTTGAACCCCGAGGTGCGCTTACGTATCGATCATCAACACTCGCGGTTGTTGTTGACACTGACCCGTTTCGTGGACTATCACTCACCGTTTTAGGGTCCCAAAGCGATTGCCACGAGTGTTGCACCCGGGGGGGCACGTACGCGTTGGTCATCAATAAGCGCACTAGTGGCTGATTCTGGCCTGTTTCGTGGACTATTACTCGCCGTTTTGGGGTCTCGAAGCGATTTCCATAGTTGTTAAACCCCAAGGTGCGCTTACGTGTCAGTCATCAACGCTCGCAGTTTTTTTCGATTCTGACTCGTTTCGTGGAGTATTACTCACCATTTTATGGTCCGAAAGCTATTTCCATAGTAGTTGAACCCCGAGGTGCGCTTACGTGTCGATCATCAACACTCGCGGTTGCTGTTGACACTGACCCGTTTCGTGGACTATTACTCACTGCTTCGGGGTCCCAGAGCGATTTCCACGGTTGACGATCCCCGAGGTGCGTTTACGTGTCTGTCGTCAACACTTGTAGTTTTGGCCAATTTCGACCCGTTTCGTGTACTATTACTCACCATTTTGGGGTGTCGAAGCAATTTCCATAATTGTTGAACCCCAAGTTGCGCTTACGTATCGATCATCAACACTCATAGTTCTGGCCGATTCTGGCCCATTTCTTGGACTATTACTCACTGTTTCGGGGTCCTGAGTGATTTCCACGATTGACGAACCTCGGGGTCTCAGTCATCAACGCTCGCAGTTTTTTTCGATTCTGACTCGTTTCGTGGAGTATTACTCACCATTTTATGGTCCGAAAGCTATTTCCATAGTTGTTGAACCCCAAGGTGCGCTTACGTGTCGATCATCAACACTCGCGGTTTTTGTCGACACTGACCCGTTTCGTGGACTATCACTCACCGTTTTAGGGTCCCAAAGCGATTTCCATGGTTGTTGAACCCCACGGTGCCCATACGTGTCGGTCATCAACACTCGCGGTTTTGGCCTATTCTGGCCCGTTTCATGGACTTATTACTCAATGATTCGGGGTCCTTGAGCGATTACCGTGACTAACAAACCCCGGGGTGCGTTTATGTGTCATTCATCAATAATCCTAGGTTTGTCCGATTCTGGCCCGTTTCATGGACTATTACTCACCGTTTTGGGTCCCAAGCGATTTCCGCGATTGTTGAACCCGGGGGTGCACTTACGTGTTAGTCATCAATAATCGCACTATTGGCTGATTCTGGCCCGTTTCGTGGACTATTTCTCACTGTTTCGGGGTCCCAGAGCGATTTCCACGATTGACAATCCCCAGGGTGCGTCTACGTATCCGCCATCAATACTCGCACATTTGGCCAATTCTGACACGTTTCGTGGACTATTACACACCGTTTTGGGGTCTCGAAGCTATTTCCATAGTTGTTGAACCCCAAGGTGCACTTACGTGTCGATCGTCAACATTCACAGTTTTGGCCGTTTCTGGCCCGTTACGTGGACAATTACTCACTGATTTGGGGTCCTTCAGCGATTGCCGTGATTGATGAACCCCAGGGTGCATTTATGTGTCGTTCATCAATAGTCCTAGGTTTGGCCGATTCTGGCCCGTTTCATGGACTATTTCTCACCGTTTTGGGGTCCCGAAGTGATTTCCACGATTGGCGAACCCCGTGGTGCGTTTACGTGTAGGTCATCAACACTCACAATTTTGGCCGATTCTGATCCGTTTTGTGGACTATTACTCACCGTTTTGGTGTCCCAGAGCGATTATCACAATTGACGATCCCCAGGGCGCGTTTACGTGTTCATCGTCAACACTCACAGTTTTGACCAATTCTGACCCGTTTCGTGGGCTACTACTCACCGTTTTGGAGTCCCAAAGCGATTTCCACGATTGTTCAACCCAGGGGTGCACTTTCGTGTCGGTCATCAATAATCGCAATTTTGGCCGATTCTAGCCCGTTTCGTGTACTATTACTCACCGTTTTGGGG
>LR880968.1:363927-383316 GCA_904067115.1 Aegilops sharonensis | reverse complement strand
CTCACTGTTTTGGGGTCCCGAAGTGATTTCCACGATTGGCGAACCCCGGGGTGCGTTTACGTGTAGGTCATCAACACTCACAATTTTGGCCGATTCTGATCCGTTTTGTGGACTATTACTCACCGTTTTGGTGTCCCAGAGCGATTATCACAATTGACGATCCCCAGGGCGCGTTTACGTGTTCATCGTCAACACTCACAGTTTTGACCAATTCTGACCCGTTTCGTGGGCTACTACTCACCGTTTTGGAGTCCCAAAGCGATTTCCACGATTGTTCAACCCAGGGGTGCACTTTCGTGTCGGTCATCAATAATCGCAATTTTGGCCGATTCTAGCCCGTTTCGTGTACTATTACTCACCATTTTGGGGTGTCAAAGCGATTTCCATAATTGTTGAACCCCAAGTTGCGCTTACGTATTGATCATCAACACTCATATTTCTGGCCGATTCTGGCCCATTTCTTGGACTATTACTCACTGTTTTGGGGTCCTGAGTGATTTCCACAATTGACGAACCTCGGGGTGTCAGTCATCAACGCTCGCAGTTTTTTTCGATTCTGACTCGTTTCGTGGAGTGTTACTCACCATTTTATGGTCCGAAAGCTATTTCCATAGTTGTTAAACCCCAAGGTGCGCTTACGTGTCGATCATCAACACTCGCGGTTGCTGTCGACACTGACCCGTTTCGTGGACTATTACTCACTGTTTTAGGGTCCCAAAGCGATTTCCATGGTTGTTGAACCCCAGGGTGCCCTTACGTGTCGGTCATCAACACTCGTGGTTTTGGCTGATTCTGGCCTGTTTTGTGGCTATTACTCACTGATTTGGGGTCCTTGAGCGATTACCATGATTGACAAACCCCAGGGTGCGTTTATGTGTCGTTCATCAATAATCCTAGGTTTGTCCGATTTTGGCCCGTTTCATGGACTATTACTCACCGTTTTGGGTCCCAAGCGATTTCCACGATTGTTGAACCCCGGGGTGCGCTTACGTGTCAGTCATCAACAATCGCCATATTGTCTGATTCTTGCCCATTTCATGGACTATTACTCACTGTTTCGGGGTCCCAGAGTGATTTCCACAATTGACGATCCCCGGGGTGCGTTTACGTGTTCGTCGTCGATACTCACACTTTTGGCCAATTCTGACACGTTTTGTGGACTATTACTCACTGTTTCGGGGTCCAGAGCGATTCCCACGACTGACGATCCCCGGGGTGCGTTTACGTGTTCGTCGTCAATACTCACACTTTCGGCCAATTCTGACACATTTCGTGGACTATTACTCGCCGTTTTGGGGTCCCTAAGCGATTTCCATAGTTGTTGAAATCCCAAGGTGCGCTTACGTCTCGATCATCAACACTCATAGTTTTGGCCGATTCTGGCCCGTTTCATGGACTATTACTCACTGATTTGGGGTCCTTGAGTGATTACCATGATTGAGGAACCCCAGGGTGCATTTATGTGTCGTTCATCAATAGTCCAAGGTTTGTCTGATTCTGGCCCGTTTCGTGGACTATTACTCACTGTTTCGGGGTCCCAGAGCGATTTCCACGATTGACAATCCCCAGGGTGCGTCTACGTGTCCGCCATCAATACTCGCACATTTGGCCAATTTTGACACATTTCGTGGACTATTACTCACCGTTTTGGGGTCTCGAAGCGATTTCCATAGTTGTTGAACCCCAAGGTGCGCTTACGTGTCGATCATCAACATTCACAGTTTTGGCCGATTCTGGCCCGTTACGTGGACAATTACTCACTGATTTGGGGTCCTTCAGCGATTGCCGTGATTGATGAACCCCAGGGTGCATTTATGTGTCGTTCATCAATAGTCCTAGGTTTGGCCGATTCTGGCCCGTTTCATGGACTATTGCTCACTGTTTTGGGGTCCCGAAGTGATTTCCACGATTGGCGAACCCCGGGGTGCGTTTACGTGTAGGTCATCAACACTCACAATTTTGGCCGATTCTGATCCGTTTTGTGGACTATTACTCACCGTTTTGGTGTCCCAGAGCGATTATCACAATTGACGATCCCCAGGGCGCGTTTACGTGTTCATCGTCAACACTCACAGTTTTGACCAATTCTGACCCGTTTCGTGGGCTACTACTCACCGTTTTGGAGTCCCAAAGCGATTTCCACGATTGTTCAACCCAGGGGTGCACTTTCGTGCCGGTCATCAATAATCGCAATTTTGGCCGATTCTAGCCCGTTTCGTGTACTATTACTCACCGTTTTGGGGTGTCAAAGCGATTTCCATAATTATTGAACCCCAAGTTGCGCTTACGTATCGATCATCAACACTCATATTTCTGGCCGATTCTGGCCCATTTCTTGGACTATTACTCACTGTTTTGGGTCCTGAGTGATTTCCACGATTGACGAACCTCGGGGTGTCAGTCATCAACGCTCGCAGTTTTTTTCGATTCTGACTCGTTTCGTGGAGTATTACTCACCATTTTATGGTCCGAAAGCTATTTCCATAGTTGTTGAACCCCGAGGTGCGCTTACGTGTCGATCATCAACACTCGCGGTTGCTGTCGACACTGACCCGTTTCGTGGACTATTACTCACCGTTTTAGGGTCCCAAAGCGATTTCCATGGTTGTTGAACCCCAGGGTGCCCTTACGTGTCGGTCATCAACACTCGTGGTTTTGGCTGATTCTGGCCTGTTTTATGGCTATTACTCACTGATTTGGGGTCCTTGAGCGATTACCATGATTGACAAACCCCAGGGTGCGTTTATGTGTCGTTCATGAATAATCCTAGGTTTGTCCGATTTTGGCCCGTTTCATGGACTATTACTCACCGTTTTGGGTCCCAAGCGATTTCCACGATTGTTGAACCCCGGGGTGCGCTTACGTGTCAGTCATCAACAATCGCAATATTGTCTGATTCTTGCCCATTTCATGGACTATTACTCACTGTTTCGGGGTCCCAGAGTGATTTCCACAATTGACGATCCCCGGGGTGCGTTTACGTGTTTGTCGTCGATACTCACACTTTTGGCCAATTCTGACACGTTTTGTGGACTATTACTCACTGTTTCGGGGTCCAGAGCGATTCCCACGACTGACGATCCCCGGGGTGCGTTTACGTGTTCGTCGTCAATACTCACACTTTCGGCCAATTCTGACACATTTCGTGGACTATTACTCGCCGTTTTGGGGTCCCTAAGCGATTTCCATAGTTGTTGAAATCCCAAGGTGCGCTTACGTCTCGATCATCAACACTCATAGTTTTGGCCGATTCTGGCCCGTTTCATGGACTATTACTCACTGATTTGGGGTCCTTGAGTGATTACCATGATTGACGAACCCCAGGGTGCATTTATGTGTCGTTCATCAATAGTACAAGGTTTGTCTAATTCTGGCCCGTTTCGTGGACTATTACTCACTGTTTCGGGGTCCCAGAGCGATTTCCACGATTGACAATCCCCAGGGTGCGTCTACGTGTCCGCCATCAATACTCGCACATTTGGCCAATTCTGACACATTTCGTGGATTATTACTCACCGTTTTGGGGTCTCGAAGCGATTTCCATAGTTGTTGAACCCCAAGGTGCGCTTACGTGTCGATCATCAACATTCACAGTTTTGGCCGATTCTGGCCCGTTACGTGGACAATTACTCACTAATTTGGGGTCCTTCAGCGATTGCCGTGATTGATGAACCCCTGGGTGCATTTATGTGTCGTTCATCAATAGTCCTAGGTTTGGCCGATTCTGGCCCGTTTCATGGACTATTGCTCACTGTTTTGGGGTCCCGAAGTGATTTCCACGAATGGCGAACCCCGGGGTGCGTTTACGTGTAGGTCATCAACACTCACAATTTTGGCCGATTCTGATCCGTTTTGTGGACTATTACTCACCGTTTTGGTGTCCCAGAGCGATTATCACAATTGACGATCCCCAGGGTGCGTTTACGTGTTCATCGTCAACACTCACAGTTTTAACCAATTCTGACCCGTTTCGTGGGCTACTACTCCCCGTTTTGGAGTCCCAAAGCGATTTCCACGATTGTTCAACCCAGGGGTGCACTTTCGTGTCGGTCATCAATAATCGCAATTTTGGCCGATTCTAGCCCGTTTCGTGTACTATTACTCACCGTTTTGGGGTCCTGAGTGATTTCCACGATTGACGAACCTCGGGGTGTCAGTCATCAACGCTCGCAGTTTTTTCGATTCTGACTCGTTTCGTGGAGTATTACTCACCATTTTATGGTCCGAAAGCTATTTCCATAGTTGTTTAACCCCAAGGTGCGCTTACGTGTCGATCATCAACAATCGTGGTTTCTGTCGACACTGACCCGTTTCATGGACTATTACTCACCGTTTTAGGGTGCCAAAGCGATTTCCATGGTTGTTGATCCCCAGGGTGCGCTACGTGTCGGTCATCAATACTCGCGGTTTTGGCCGATTCTGGCCCGTTTCGTGGACTATTACTCACTAATTTGGGGTCCTCGAGCGATTACCATGATTGACGAACCCAGGGTGCGTTTATGTGTCGTTCATCAATAGTCCTAGTTATGGCCGATTCTGGCCCGTTTCGTGGACTATTACTCACTGTTTTGGGGTCCCAAAGTGATTTCCACGATTGGCGAACCCCGGGGTGCGTTTACGTGTAGGTCATCAACACTCACAATTTTGGTCGATTCTGGTCCGTTTTGTGGACATTACTCACAGTTTTTGGGTCCCAGAGCGATTTCCACAATTGACGATCCCCGGGGTGCGTTTACGTGTAGTTTTGACCAATTCTGACCTATTTCGTGGACTACTACTCACCGTTTTGGAGTCCCGAAGCGATTTCCACGATTGCTCAACCCCTGTGTGCACTTTCGTGTCGGTCATCAATAATCGCAATTTTGGCCGATTCTAGCCCGTTTCGTGGACTATTAATCACCGTTTCGGGTTCCCAGAGCGATTTCCACGATTGACGATACCCAGCGTGCGTTTACGTGTCTGTCGTCAGCACTTATAGTTTTGGCCAATTCCTACCCGTTTCGTGTACTATTACTCACCATTTTGGGGTGTCGAAGCGATTTCCATAGTTGTTGAACCCCCAGGTGCGCTTACGTATCGATCATCAACACTCATAGTTCTGGCCTATTCTGGCCCATTGCTTGGACTATTACTCACTGTTTTGGGGTCCTGAGTGATTTCCACGATTGACGAACCTCGGGGTCTCGGTCATCAACGCTCGCAGTTTTTTTTATTCTGACTCGTTTCGTGGAGTATTACTCACCATTTTATGGTCCGAAAGCTATTTCCATAGTTGTTGAACCCCAAGGTGCGCTTACGTGTCGATCATCAACACTAGCGGTTGCTGTCGACACTGACCCGTTTCGTGGACTATTACTCACCGTTTTAGGGTCCCAAAGCGATTTCCATGGTTGTTGAAACCTAGGGTGCCCTTACGTGTCGGTCATTAACAATCGTGGTTTTGGCTGATTCTGGCCCGTTTCATGAACTATTACTCAATGATTAAGGGTCCTTGAGCGATTACCGTGACTGACAAACCCCGGGGTACGTTTATGTCTCGTTCATCAATAATCCTAGGTTTGTCCGATTTTGGCCCGTTTCATGGACTATTACTCACCGTTTTGAGTCCCAAGCGATTTCCGCGATTATTGAACCCCGGGGTGCGCTTACGTGTCAGTCATCAACAATCGCAATATTGTCTGATTCTGGCCCATTTCATGGACTATTACTCACTGTTTCGTGGTCCCAGAGCGATTTCCACAATTGACGATCCCCGGGGTGCATTTACGTGTTCGTCGTCGATACTCACACTTTTGGCCAATTCTGACACATTTTGTGGTCTATTACTCACTGTTTCGGGGTCCCAGAGCGATTCCCACGACTGACGATCCCCGGGGTGCGTTTACGTGTTCGTCGTCAATACTCACACTTTCGGCCAATTCTGACACATTTCATGGACTATTACTCACCGTTTTGGGGTCCCGAAGCGATTTCTATAGTTGTTGAAATCCCAAGGTGCGCTTACGTCTCGATCATCAACACTCATAGTTTTGGCCGATTCTGGCCTGTTTCATGGACTATTACTCGCTGATTTGGGATCCTTGAGCGATTACCATGATTGATGAACCCCAGGGTGCGTTTATGTGTCGTTCGTCAATAGTCCAAGGTTTGTCTGATTCTTGCCCGTTTCTTGGACTATTACTCACCGTTTTGGGTCCCAAGCAATTTCCACGCTTGTTGAACCTCGGGGTGCGCTTACGTGCTAGTCATCAACAATCGCACTATTGGCTGATTCTGGCCCATTTAATGTACTATTACTCACTTTTTCGGGGTCCCAGAGCGATTTCCACGATTGACAATCCCCGGGGTGCGTTTACGTGTCCGTCATCAATACTCGCACATTTGGCCAATTCTGACACTTTTCGTGGACTATTGCTCACCGTTTTGGGGTCTCGAAGCGATTTCCATAGTTGTTGAACCCCAAGGTGCGCTTACGTGTCGATCATCAACATTCACAGTTTTGGCCGATTCTGGCCTGTTTCATGGACTATTACTCACTGTTTTGGAGTTCCGGAGTGATTTCCACGATTGACGAACCCCGGGGTGTCAGTCATCAACACTCGCGGTTTTGGCCGATTCTGGCCCGTTACATGGACAATTACTCACTGATTTGGGGTCCTTCAGCGATTGCCGTGATTGATGAACCCCAGGGTGCATATATGTGTCGTTCATCAATAGTCCTAGGTTTGGCCAATTCTGGCCCGTTTCATGGACTATTGCTCACTGTTTTGGGGTCCCGAAGTGATTTCCACGATTGGTGAACCCCGATGTGCGTTTACGTGTAGGTCATCAACACTCACAATTTTGGCCGATTCTGATCCGTTTTATGGACTATTACTCACCGTTTTGGTGTCCCAGAGCGATTTCCACAATTGACGATCCCCAGGGTGCGTTTACGTGTTCATCGTCAACACTCACATTTTTGACCAATTCTGACCCATTTCGTGGGCTACTACTCACCGTTTTGGAGTCCCGAAGTGATTTCCACGATTGTTCAACCCGGGGGTGCACTTTCGCCTCGGTCATCAATAATCGCAATTTTGGCCGATTCTAGCCCGTTTCGTGGACTATTACTCACCGTTTCGGGGTCCCAGAGCGATTTCCACGATTGAGGATCCCCGAGGTGCGTTTACGTGTCTGTCGTCAACACTTGTAGTTTTGGCCAATTCCGACCCGTTTCGTGTACTATTACCCACCATTTTGGGGTGTCGAAGCAATTTCCATAATTGTTGAACCCCAAGTTGCGCTTACGTATCGATCATCAACACTCATAGTTCTGGCCGATTCTGGCCCATTGCTTGGACTATTACTCACTGTTTTGGGGTCGTGAGTGATTTCCACGATTGACGAACCTCGGGGTCTCAGTCATCAACGCTCGCAGTTTTTTTCGATTATGACTCGTTTCGTGGAGTATTACTCACCATTTTATGGTCCGAAAGCTATTTCCATAGTTGTTGAACCCCAAGGTGCGCTTACGTGTCGATCATCAACACTCGCGGTTTTTGTCGACACTGACCCGTTTCGTGGACTATCACTCACCGTTTTAGGGTCCCAAAGCGATTTCCATGGTTGTTGAACCCCATGGTGCCCTTACGTGTCGGTCATCAACACTCGCGGTTTTTGCCGATTCTGGCCCGTTTCATGGACTTATTACTCAATGATTCGGGGTCCTTGAGCGATTACCGTGACTAACAAACCCCGGGTTGCGTTGTGTCATTCATCAATAATCCTAGGTTTGTCCGATTCTGGCCCGTTTCATGGACTATTACTCACCGTTTTGGGTCCCAGGCGATTTCCGCGATTGTTGAACCCCGGGGTGCACTTACGTGTTAGTCATCAATAATCGCACTATTGGCTGATTCTGGCCTATTTCGTGGACTATTACTCACTGTTTCGGGGTCCCAGAGCGATTCCCATGACTGACGATCCCCGGGGTGCGTTTACGTGTCCGTCATCAATACTCGCACATTTGGCCAATTCTGACACATTTCGTGGACTATTACTCACCGTTTTGGAGTCTCGAAGCGATTTCCATAGTTGTTGAACCCCAAGGTGCGCTTACGTGCCGATCATCAACATTCACTATTACTTACTGTTTTGGGGTCCCGGAGTGATTTCCATGATTGACAAACCCCGGGGTGTCAGTCATCAACACTCGCGGTTTTGGCCGATTCTGGCCCGTTTTCTGGACTATTACTCACTGATTTGGGGTCCTTCAGCAATTACCATGATTGATGAACCCCCGGGTGCATTTATGTGTCGTTCATCAATAGTCCTAGGTGTGGCCGATTCTGGCCCGTTTCATGGACTATTGCTCACTGTTTTGGGGTCCCGAAGTGATTTCCATGATTGGCGAACCTCGGGGTGCGTTTACATGTAGGTCATCAACACTCACAATTTTGGCCAATTCTGGTCCGTTATGTGGACTATTACTCACCGTTTTGGTGTCCCAGAGCGATTTCCACATTTGACGATCCCCGGGGTGCGTTTACGTGTTCATCGTCAACACTCACAGTTTTGACCAATTCTAACCCGTTTCGTGGACAACTACACACCGTTTTAGAGTCCCGAAGCGATTTCCACGATTGTTCAACCCGGGGTTGCACTTTCGTGTCGGTCATCAATAATTGCAATTTTTGCCGATTCTGGCCCGTTTCATGGACTATTACTCATCGTTTCGGGGTCCCAGAGTGATTTCCACGATTGACGATCCTCGGGGTGCGTTTACGTGTCTGTCGTCAACACTTGTAGTGTTGGCCAATTCCGACCCGTTTCGCGTAGTATTACTCACCGTTTTGGGGTGTCGAAGCAATTTCCATAGTTGTTGAACCCCAAGGTACGCTTACGTATCGATCATCAACACTCATAGTTCTGGCCGATTCTGGCCCATTTCTTGGACTATTACTCACTGTTTTGGGGTCCCGAAGCGATTTGCATAGTTGTTGAATCCCAAGGTGCGCTTACGTCTCGATCGTCAACACTCATAGTTATGGCCGATTCTGGCCCGTTTCATGGACTATTACTCGCTGATTTGGGGTCCTTGAGCGATTACCATGATTGACGAACCCCAGGGTGCGTTTATGTGTCGTTCATCAATAGTCCTAGGTTTGTCTGATTTTGGCCCGTTTCGTGGACTATTACTCACCGTTTTGGGTCCCAAGCGATTTCCATGCTTGTTGAACCTCGGGGTGCGCTTACGTGTTAGCTAGTCATCAACAATCGCATTATTGGCTGATTCTGTCCTATTTCGTGGACTATTACTCACTGTTTCGGGGTCCTAGAGCGATTTCCATGATTGACAATCCCCGGGGTGCGTTTACGTGTCCGTCATCAATACTCGCACATTTGGCCAATTCTGACACATTTCGTGGACTATTACTCACCGTTTTGGCGTCTCGAAGCGATTTCCATAGTTGTTGAACCCCAAGGTGTGCTTACGTGTCGATCATCAACATTCACAGTTTTGACTGATTCTGGCCCGTTTCGTGGACTATTACTTACTGTTTTGGGCTCCCGGAGTGATTTCCACGATTGACGAACCCCGGGGTGTCAGTCATCAACACTCGCGGTTTTGGCCGATTCTGGCCCGTTTTGTGGAATATTACTCACTGATTTGGGGTCCTTGAGTGATTACCATGATTGACAAACCCTAGGGTGCGTTTATGTGCCGTTCATCAATAATCCTAGGTTTGTCCGATTCTGGCCCGTTTCATGGACTATTACTCACCGTTTTGGGTCCCAAGCAGTTTCCACGATTGTTGAACCCCGGGGTGCGCTTATGTGTCAGTCATCAACAATCGCAATATTGGCAGATTCTGGCCCATTTCATGGACTATTACTCACTGTTTCGGGGTCCCAGAGCGATTTCCACAATTGACGATCCCCGAGGTGCATTTACGTGTTCGTCGTCGATACTCACACTTTTGGCCAATTCTGACACATTTTGTGGACTATTACTCACTGTTTCGGGGTCCCAGATTGATTCCCACGACTGACGATCCCTGGGGTGCGTTTACGTGTTCGTCGTCAATACTAACACTTTCGGCCAATTCTGACACATTTCGTGGACTATTACTCGCTGTTTTGGGGTCCCGAAGCGATTTCCATAGTTGTTGAAATCCCAAGGTGCGCTTATGTCTCGATCATCAACACTCATAGTTTTGGCCGATTCTGGCCCGTTTCATGGACTATTACTCGCTGATTTGGGGTCCTTGAGCGATTACCATGATTGACGAACCCCGGGGTGCGTTTATGTGTCGTTCATCAATAGTCCTAGGTTTGTTTGATTCTGGCCCGTTTCGTGGACTATTACTCAACGTTTTGGATCCCAAGCGATTTCCACGCTTGTTGAACCTCGGGGTGCGCTTACGTGTTAGTCATCTACAATCGCACTATTGGCTGATCCTGGCCCGTCTCGTGGACTATTACTCACTGTTTCAAGGTCCCAGAGCGATTTCCACGATTGACAATCCCCAGTGTGCGTTTACGTGTCCGTCATCAATACTCGCACATTTGGCCAATTCTAACACGTTTCGTGGACTATTACTCACCGTTTTGGGGTCTCGAAGCGATTTCCATAGTTGTTGAACCCCAAGGTGCGCCTACATGTCGATCATCAACATTCACAGTTTTGGCCGATTCTGGCCCGTTTCGTGGACTATTACTCACTGTTTTGGGGTCCCGCAATGATTTCCACGATTGACGGACCCCAGGGTGTCAGTCATCAACACTCGCGGTTTTGGCCGATTCTGGCCCGTGTCGAAGCGATTTCCGTAGTTGTTGAACCCCCAAGGTGCGCTTACGTTTCGATCATCAACACTCATAGTTCTGGCCGATTGTCGCCCATTTCTTGCACTATTGCTCACTGTTTTGGGGTCCCGAGTGATTTCCACGATTGACAAACCTCGGGGTGTCAGTCATCAACGCTCGCGGTTTTTTTCGATTCTGACTCGTTTCGTGGAGTATTACTCACCATTTTATGGTCCGAAAGCTATTTCCATAGTTGTTGAACCCCAAGGTGCGCGTACGTGTCGATCATCAACACTCGCGGTTTCTGTCGACACTGACCCGTTTCGTTGACTATTACTCACCGTTTTAGGCTCCCAAAGCGATTTCCATGGTTGTTGAACCCCAGGGTGCCCTTACGTGTCGGTCATCAACACTCGTGGTTTTGGCCGATTCTGGCCCGTTTCATGAACTATTACTCAATGATTCGGGGTCCTTGAGCGATTACCGTGACTGACAAACCCCGGGGTGCGTTTATGTATCGTTCATCAATAGTCCTAGGTTTGTCTGATTCTGGCCCGTTTCATGGACTATTACTCACCGTTTTGGGTCCCAAGCGATTTCCGAGATTGTTGAACCAAGGGGTGCACTTACGTGTTAGTCATCAACAATCGCACTATTGGCTGATTCTAGCCTATTTCGTGGTCTATTACTCACTGTTTCGGGGTCCCAGAGCGATTTCCATGATTGACAATCCCCGGGGTGTGTTTACGTGTCCGTCATCAATACTCGCACATTTGGCCAATTTTGACACGTTTCGTGGACTATTATTCACGTTTTGGCGTCTCAAAGCGATTTCCATAGTTCTTGAACCCCAAGGTGCGCTTACGTGTCGATCATCAACGTTCATAGTTTTGGCTGATTCTGGCCAGTTTTGTGGACTATTACTCACTGTTTTGGGGTCCCAGAGTGATTTGCACGATTGACGAACCCCGGGGTGTCAGTCATGAACACTCCCGGTTTTGGCCGATTCTGGCCCGTTTTCTAGACTATTACTCACTGATTTGGGGTCCTTCAGCGATTACCATGATTGATGAACCCCAGGGTGCATTTATGTGTCGTTCATCAATAGTCCTAGGTTTGGCCGATTCTGGCCCGTTTCATGGACTATTGCTCACTGTGTTGGGGTCCCGAAGTGATTTCCATGATTGGCGAACCTCGGGGTGCGTTTACATGTAGGTCATCAACACTCACAATTTTGGGCAATTCTGGTCCGTTATGTGGACTATTACTCACCGTTTTGGTGTCCCAGATCGATTTCTACATTTGACGATCCCCGGGGTGCGTTTACGTGTTCATCGTCAACACTCACAGTTTTGACCAATTCTAACCCGTTTTGTAGACAACTACACACGTTTTGGAGTCCCGAAGCGATTTCCACGATTGTTCAACCCGGGGGTGCACTTTCGTGTCGGTCATCAATAATTGCAATTTTGGCCGATTCTAGCCCGTTCCATGGACTATTACTCACCGTTTCGGGGCCCCAGAGTGATTTCCACGATTGACGATCCCCGGGGTGCGTTTACGTGTCTGTCGTCAACACTTGTAGTTTTGGCCAATTCCGACCCGTTTCGCGTAGTATTACTCACCGTTTTGGGGTGTCGAAGCGATTTCCATAGTTGTTGAACCCCAAGGTGCGCTTACGTATCGATCATCAACACTCATAGTTCTGGCCGATTCTGGCCCATTTCTTGGACTATTACTCATTGTTTTGGGGTCCCGAAGCGATTTGCATAGTTGTTGAATGCCAAGGTGCGCTTACGTCTCGATCGTCAACACTCACAGTTTTGGCCGATTCTGGCCCGTTTCATGGACTATTACTCGCTGATTTGGGGTCCTTGAGCGATTACCATGATTAACGCACCACAGGGTGCGTTTATGTGTCGTTCATCAATAGTCCTAGGTTTGTCTGATTTTGGCCCGTTTCGTGGACTATTACTCACCGTTTTGGGTCCCAAGCGATTTCCATGCTTGTTGAACCTCGGGGTGCGCTTACGTGTTAGCTAGTCATCAACAATCGCACTATTGGCTGATTCTGGCCTATTTCGTGGACTATTACTCACTGTTTCGGGGTCCCAGAGCGATTTCCATGATTGACAATCCCTGGGGTGCATTTACGTGTCCGTCATCAATACTCGCACATTTGGCCAATTCTGACACATTTCGTGGACTATTACTCACCGTTTTGGCGTCTCGAAGCGATTTCCATAGTTGTTGAACCCCAAGGTGCGCTTACGTGTCGATCATCAACATTCACAGTTTTGGCTGATTCTGGCCCGTTTCGTGGACTATTACTCACTGTTTTGGGGTCCCGGGGTGATTTCCACGATTGACGAACCCCGGGGTGTCTGTCATCAACACTCGCGGTTTTGGCCGATTCTGGCCCGTTTTGTGGACTATTACTCACTGATTTGGGGTCCTTGAGCGATTACCATGATTGACAAACCCCAGGGTGCGTTCATGTGTCGTTCATCAATAGTCCTAGGTTTGGCCAATTCTGGCCCGTTTCATGGACTATTGCTTACTGTTTTGGGGTCCCGAAGTGATTTCCACGATTGGCGAACCCCGGGGTGCGTTTACGTGTAGGTCATCAAAACTCACAATTTTGGCCGATTCTGATCCGTTTTGTGGACTATTACTCACCGTTTTGGTGTCCCAGAGCGATTTCCACAATTGACGATCCCCAGGGTGCGTTTACGTGTTCATCGTCAACACTCACAGTTTTGACCAATTCTGACCCGTTTCGTGGGCTACTACGTAACCGTGTTGGAGTGCCGAAGCGATTTCCACTATTGTTGAACCCCGGGGTGCGCTTACGTGTCAGTCATCAACAATCGCAATATTGGCTGATTCTGGCCCATTTCATGGACTATTACTCACTGTTTCAGGGTCCCAGAGCGATTTCCACAATTGACGATCCCCGGGGTGCATTTACGTGTTCGTCGTCGATAGCCACACTTTTGGCCAATTCTGACACGTTTTGTGGACTATTACTCACTGTTTCGGGGTCCCATATTGATTCCCACGATTGACGATCTCCGGGGTGCGTTTACGTGTTCGTCGTAAATACTCACACTTTCGGCCAATTCTGACACATTTCATGGACTATTACTCGCCTTTTTGGGGTCCCGAAGCGATTTCCATAGTTGTTGAAATCCCAAGGTGCGCTTACGTCTCGATCATCAACATTCATAGTTTTGGCCAATTCTGGCCCGTTTCATGGACTATTACTCGCTGATTTGGGGTCCTTGAGCGATTACCATGATTGACGAACCCCAGGGTGCGTTTATGTGTCATTCATCAATAGTCCTAGGTTTGTCTGATTCTGGCCCGTTTCATGGACTATTACTCACCGTTTTGGGTCCCAAGCGATTTCCACGCTTGTTGAACCTCGGGGTGCGCTTACATGTTAGTCATCAACAATCGCACTATTGGCTGATTCTGGCCCATTTCGTGGACTATTACTCACTGTTTCTGGGTCCCAGAGCGATTTCCACGATTGACAATCCCCGGGGTGCGTTTACGTGTCCGTCATCAATACTCGCACATTTGGCCAATTCTAACACGTTTCGTGGACTATTACTCACCGTTTTGGGGTCTCGAAGCGATTTCCATAGTTGTTGAACCCCATGGTGCGCCTACGTGTCGATCATCAACATTCACAGTTTTGCCCGATTCTAGCCCGTTTCNCGATTTCCATAGTTGTTGAAATCCCAAGGTGCGCTTACGTCTCGATCATCAACACTCATAGTTTTGGCCAATTCTGGCCCGTTTCATGGACTATTACTCGCTGATTTGGGGTCCTTGAGCGATTACCATGATTGACGAACCCCAGGGTGCGTTTATGTGTCATTCATCAATAGTCCTAGGTTTGTCTGATTCTGGCCCGTTTCATGGACTATTACTCACCGTTTTGGGTCCCAAGCGATTTCCACGCTTGTTGAACCTCGGGGTGCGCTTACATGTTAGTCATCAACAATCGCACTATTGGCTGATTCTGGCCCATTTCGTGGACTATTACTCACTGTTTCTGGGTCCCAGAGCGATTTCCACGATTGACAATCCCCGGGGTGCGTTTACGTGTCCGTCATCAATACTCGCACATTTGGCCAATTCTAACACGTTTCATGGACTATTACTCACCGTTTTGGGGTCTCGAAGCGATTTCCATAGTTGTTGAACCCCATGGTGTGCCTACGTGTCGATCATCAACATTCACAGTTTTGCCCGATTCTAGCCCGTTTCGTGGATTATTACTCACTGATTTGGGGTCCTTGAGCGATTACCATGATTGACAAACCCCAGGGTGCGTTTATGTGTCGTTCATCAATAGTCCTAGGTTTGGCCAATTCTGGCCCGTTTCATGGACTATTGCTCACTGTTTTGGGGTCCCGAAGTGATTTCCACGATTGGCGAACCCCGGGGTGCGTTTACGTGTAGGTCATCAACACTCACAATTTTGGCCGATTCTGATCAGTTTTGTGGACTATTACTCACCGTTTTGGTGTCCCAGAGTGATTTCCACAATTGACGATCCCCAGGGTGCGTTTACGTGTTCATCGTCAACACTCACAGTTTTGACCAATTCTGACCCGTTTCGTGGGCTACTACGTAACCGTGTTGGAGTGCCGAAGCGATTTCCACGATTGTTGAACCCCGGGGTGCGCTTACGTGTCAGTCATCAACAATCGCAATATTGGCTGATTCTGGCCCATTTCATGGACTATTACTCACTGTTTCGGGGTCCTAGAGCGATTTCCACAATTGACGATCCCCGGGGTGCATTTACGTGTTCGTCGTCGATACACACACTTTTGGCCAATTCTGACACGTTTTGTGGACTATTACTCACTATTTCGGGGTCCCAGATTGATTCCCACGACTGACGATCTCCGGGGTGCGTTTACGTGTTCGTCGCAAATACTCACACTTTCGGCCAATTCTGACACATTTCATGGACTATTACTCGCCGTTTTGGGGTCCCGAAGCGATTTCCATAGTTGTTGAAATCCCAAGGTGCGCTTACGTCTCGATCATCAACACTCATAGTTTTGGCCAATTCTGGCCCGTTTCATGGACTATTACTCGTTGATTTGGGGTCCTTGAGCGATTACCATGATTGACGAACCCCAGGGTGCGTTTATGTGTCATTCATCAATAGTCCTAGGTTTGTCTGATTCTGGCCCGTTTCGTGGACTATTACTCACCGTTTTGGGTCCCAAGCGATTTCCACGCTTGTTGAACCTCGGGGTGCGCTTACGTGTTAGTCATCAACAATTGCACTATTGGCTGATTCTTGCCCATTTCGTGGACTATTACTCACTGTTTCGGGGTCCCAGAGCGATTTCCACGATTGACAATCCCCGGGGTGCGTTTACGTGTCCGTCATCAATACTCGCACATTTGGCCAATTCTAACACGTTTCGTGGACTATTACTCGCCGTTTTGGGGTCTTGAAGCGATTTCCATAGTTGTTGAACCCTTGGTGCGCCTACGTGTCGATCATCAACATTCACAGTTTTACCCGATTCTAGCCCGTTTCGTGGACTATTACTCACTGATTTGGGGTCCTTGAGCGATTACCATGATTGACAAACCCCAGGGTGCGTTTATGTGTCGTTCATCAATAGTCCTAGGTTTGGCCAATTCTGGCCTGTTTCATGGACTATTGCTCACTGTTTTGGGGTCCCGAAGTGATTTCCACGATTGGCGAACCCCGGGGTGCGTTTACGTGTAGGTCATCAACACTCACAATTTTGGCCGATTCTGATCCGTTTTGTGGACTATTACTCACCGTTTTGGTGTCCCAGAGCGATTTCCACAATTGACGATCCCCAGCGTGCGTTTACGTGTTNGAAGTGATTTCCACGATTGGCGAACCCCGGGGTGCGTTTACGTGTAGGTCATCAACACTCACAATTTTGGCCGATTCTGATCCGTTTTGTGGACTATTACTCACCGTTTTGGTGTCCCAGAGCGATTTCCACAATTGACGATCCCCAGCGTGCGTTTACGTGTTCATCGTCAACACTCACAGTTTTGACCAATTCTGACCCGTTTCGTGGGCTACTACGTAACCTTGTTGGAGTGCCGAAGCGATTTCCACAATTGTTGAACCCCGGGGTGCGCTTACGTGTCAGTCATCAACAATCGCAATATTGGTTGATTGTGGCCCATTTCATGGACTATTACTCACTGTTTCGGGGTCCCAGAGCGATTTCCACAATTGACGATCCCCGGGGTGCATTTACGTGTTCGTCGTCGATACTCACACTTTTGGCCAATTCTGACACGTTTTGTGGACTATTACTCACTGTTTCGGGGTCCTAGATTGATTCCCACGACTGACGATCTCCGGGGTGCGTTTACGTGTTCGTCGCAAATACTCACACTTTCGGCCAATTCTGACACATTTCATGGACTATTACTCGCCGTTTTGGGGTCCCGAAGCGATTTCCATAGTTGTTGAAATCCCAAGGTCCGCTTACGTCTCGATCATCAACACTCATAGTTTTGGCCAATTCTGGCCCGTTTCATGGACTATTACTCGTTGATTTGGGGTCCTTGAGCGATTACCATGATTGACGAACCCCAGGGTGCGTTTATGTGTCATTCATCAATAGTCCTAGGNACTTTCGGCCAATTCTGACACATTTCATGGACTATTACTCGCCGTTTTGGGGTCCCGAAGCGATTTCCATAGTTGTTGAAATCCCAAGGTCCGCTTACGTCTCGATCATCAACACTCATAGTTTTGGCCAATTCTGGCCCGTTTCATGGACTATTACTCGTTGATTTGGGGTCCTTGAGCGATTACCATGATTGACGAACCCCAGGGTGCGTTTATGTGTCATTCATCAATAGTCCTAGGTTTGTCTGATTCTGGCCCGTTTCGTGGACTATTACTCACCGTTTTGGGTCCCAAGCGATTTCCACGCTTGTTGAACCTCGGGGTGCGCTTACGTGTTAGTCATCAACAGTTGCACTATTGGCTGATTCTTGCCCATTTCGTGGACTATTACTCACTGTTTCGGGGTCCCAGAGCGATTTCCACGATTGACAATCCCCGGGGTGCGTTTACGTGTCCGTCATCAATACTCGCACATTTGGCCAATTCTAACACGTTTCGTGGACTATTACTCACCGTTTTGGGGTCTTGAAGCGATTTCCGTAGTTGTTGAACCCCATGGTGCGCCTACGTGTCGATCATCAACATTCACAGTTTTACCCGATTCTAGCCCGTTTCGTGGACTATTACTCACTGATTTGGGGTCCTTGAGCGATTACCATGATTGACAAACCCCAGGGTGCGTTTATGTGTCATTCATCAATAGTCCTAGGTTTGGCCAATTCTGGCCTGTTTCATGGACTATTGCTCACTGTTTTGGGGTCCCGAAGTGATTTCCACGATTGGCGAACCCCGGGGTGCGTTTACGTGTAGGTCATCAACACTCACAATTTTGGCCGATTCTGATCCGTTTTGTGGACTATTACTCACCGTTTTGGTGTCCCAGAGCGATTTCCACAATTGACGATCCCCAGCGTGCGTTTACGTGTTCATCGTCAACACTCGCAGTTTTGACCAATTCTGACCCGTTTCGTGGGCTACTACGTAACCTTGTTGGAGTGCCGAAGCGATTTCCACAATTGTTGAACCCCGGGGTGCGCTTACGTGTCAGTCATCAACAATCGCAATATTGGTTGATTGTGGCCCATTTCATGGACTATTACTCACTGTTTCGGGGTCCCAGAGCGATTTCCACAATTGACGATCCCCGGGGTGCATTTACGTGTTCGTCGTCGATACTCACACTTTTGGCCAATTCTGACACGTTTTGTGGACTATTACTCACTGTTTCGGGGTCCCAGATTGATTCCCACGACTGACGATCTCCGGGGTGCGTTTACGTGTTCGTCGTAAATACTCACACTTTCGGCCAATTCTGACACATTTCGTGGACTATTACTCGCCGTTTTGGGGTCCCGAAGCGATTTCCATAGTTGTTGAAATCCCAAGGTGCGCTTACGTCTCGATCATCAACACTCATAGTTTTGGCCAATTCTGGCCAGTTTCATGGACTATTACTCGCTGATTTGGGGTCCTTGAGCGATTACCATGATTGACGAACCCCAGGATGCGTTTATGTGTCATTCATCAATAGTCCTAGGTTTGTCTGATTCTGGCCCGTTTCGTGGACTATTGAAGGAAATATGCCCTAGAGGCAATAATAAAAGTTATTATTTATTTCCTTATATCATGATAAATGTTTATTATTCATGCTAGAATTGTATTAACCGGAAACATAATACATGTGTGAATACATAAACCTACAGAGTGTCACTAGTATGCCTCTACTTGACTAGCTCGTTAATCAAAGATGGTTATGTTTCCTAACCATGAACAAGGAGTTGTTATTTGATTAACGGGATCACATCATTGGTTGAATGATCTGATTGACATGACCCATTCCATTAGCATAGCACCTGATCGTATAGTTTGTTGCTAGTGCTTTTCTTCATGACTTATACATGTTCCTATGACTATGAGATTATGCAACTCCCGTT
>LR880968.1:319054-349886 GCA_904067115.1 Aegilops sharonensis | reverse complement strand
TTTGGCCGATTCTGGCCCGTTTCATGGACTATTGCTCACTGTGTTGGGGTCCCGAAGTGATTTCCATGATTGGCGAACCTCGGGGTGCGTTTACGTGTAGGTCATCAACACTCACAATTTTGGGCAATTCTGGTCCGTTATGTGGACTATTACTCACCGTTTTGGTGTCCCAGAGCGATTTCTACATTTGACGATCCCCGGGGTGCGTTTACGTGTTCATCGTCAACACTCACAGTTTTGACCAATTCTAACCCGTTTTGTGGACAACTACACACGTTTTGGAGTCCCGAAGCGATTTCCACGATTGTTCAACCCGGGGGTGCACTTTCGTGTCGGTCATCAATAATTGTAATTTTGGCCGATTCTAGCCCGTTCCATGGACTATTACTCACCGTTTCGGGGCCCCAGAGTGATTTCCACGATTGACGATCCCCGGGGTGCGTTTACGTGTCTGTCGTCAACACTTGTAGTTTTGGCCAATTCCGACCCGTTTCGCGTAGTATTACTCACCGTTTTGGGGTGTCGAAGCGATTTCCATAGTTGTTGAACCCCAAGGTGCGCTTACGTATCGATCATCAACACTCATAGTTCTGGCCGATTCTGACCCATTTCTTGGACTATTACTCATTGTTTTGGGGTCCCGAAGCGATTTGCATAGTTGTTGAATCCCAAGGTGCGCTTACGTCTCGATCGTCAACACTCACAGTTTTGGCCGATTCTGGCCCGTTTCATGGACTATTACTCGCTGATTTGGGGTCCTTGAGCGATTACCATGATTGACAAACCCCAGCGTGCGTTTGTGTGTCGTTCATCAATAGTCCTAGGTTTGTCTGATTTTGGCCCGTTTCGTGGACTATTACTCACCGTTTTGGGTCCCAAGCGATTTCCATGCTTGTTGAACCTCGGGGTGCGCTCACGTGTTAGCTAGTCATCAACAATCGCACTATTGGCTGATTCTGGCCTATTTCATGGACTATTACTCACTGTTTCGGGGTCCTAGAGCGATTTCCATGATTGACAATCCCTGGGGTGCGTTTACGTGTCCGTCATCAATACTCGCACATTTGGCCAATTCTGACACATTTCGTGGACTATTACTCACCGTTTTGGCGTCTCGAAGCGATTTCCATAGTTGTTGAACCCCAAGGTGCGCTTACGTGTCGATCATCAACATTCACAGTTTTGGCTGATTCTGGCCCGTTTCGTGGACTATTACTCACTGTTTTGGGGTCCCGGAGTGATTTCAACGATTGACGAACCCCGGGGTGTCTGTCATCAACACTCGCGGTTTTGGCCGATTCTGGCCCGTTTTGTGGACTATTACTCACTGATTTGGGGTCCTTGAGCGATTACCATGATTGACAAACCCCAGGGTGCGTTCATGTGTCGTTCATCAATAGTCCTAGGTTTGGCCAATTCTGGCCCGTTTCATGGACTATTGCTCACTGTTTTGGGGTCCCGAAGTGATTTCCACGATTGGCGAACCCCGGGGTGCGTTTACGTGTAGGTCATCAACACTCACAATTTTGGCCGATTCTGATCCGTTTTGTGGACTATTACTCACCGTTTTGGTGTCCCAGAGCGATTTCCACAATTGACGATCCCCAGGGTGCGTTTACGTGTTCATCGTCAACACTCACAGTTTTGACCAATTCTGACCCGTTTCGTGGGCTACTACGTAACCGTGTTGGAGTGCCGAAGCGATTTCCACGATTGTTGAACCCCGGGGTGCGCTTACGTGTCAGTCATCAACAATCGCAATATTGGCTGATTCTGGCCCATTTCATGGACTATTACTCACTGTTTCGGGGTCCTAGAGCGATTTCCACAATTGACGATCCCCGGGGTGCATTTACGTGTTCGTCGTCGATACTCACACTTTTGGCCAATTCTGACACGTTTTGTGGACTATTACTCACTGTTTCGGGGTCCCAGATTGATTCCCACGACTGACGATCTCCGGGGTGCGTTTACGTGTTCGTCGCAAATACTCACACTTTCGGCCAATTCTGACACATTTCGTGGACTATTACTCGCCGTTTTGGGGTCCCGAAGCGATTTCCATAGTTGTTGAAATCCCAAGGTGCGCTTACGTCTCGATCATCAACACTCATAGTTTTGGCCAATTCTGGCCCGTTTCATGGACTATTACTCGCTGATTTGGGGTCCTTGAGCGATTACCATGATTGACGAACCCCAGGGTGCGTTTATGTGTCATTCATCAATAGTCCTAGGTTTGTCTGATTCTGGCCCGTTTCGTGGACTATTACTCACCGTTTTGGGTCCCAAGCGATTTCCACGCTTGTTGAACCTCGGGGTGCGCTTACGTGTTAGTCATCAACAATCGCACTATTGGCTGATTCTGGCCCATTTCGTGGACTATTACTCACTGTTTCGGGGTCCCAGAGCGATTTCCACGATTGACAATCCCCGGGGTGCGTTTACGTGTCCGTCATCAATACTCGCACATTTGGCCAATTCTAACACGTTTCGTGGACTATTACTCACCGTTTTGGGGTCTCGAAGCGATTTCCATAGTTGTTGAACCCCATGGTGCGCCTACGTGTCGATCATCAACATTCACAGTTTTGCCCGATTCTAGCCCGTTTCGTGGACTATTACTCACTGATTTGGGGTCCTTGAGCGATTACCATGATTGACAAACCCCAGGGTGCGTTTATGTGTCGTTCATCAATAGTCCTAGGTTTGGCCAATTCTGGCCCGTTTCATGGACTATTGCTCACTGTTTTGGGGTCCCGAAGTGATTTCCACGATTGGCGAACCCCGGGGTGCGTTTACGTGTAGGTCATCAACACTCACAATTTTGGCCGATTCTGATCCGTTTTGTGGACTATTACTCACTCTTTTGGTGTCCCAGAGCGATTTCCACAATTGACGATCCCCAGGGTGCGTTTACGTGTTCATCGTCAACACTCACAGTTTTGACCAATTCTAACCCGTTTCGTGGGCTACTACGTAACCGTGTTGGAGTGCCGAAGCGATTTCCACGATTGTTGAACCCCGGGGTGCGCTTACGTGTCAGTCATCAACAATCGCAATATTGGCTGATTCTGGCCCATTTCATGGACTATTACTCACTGTTTCGGGGTCCTAGAGCGATTTCCACAATTGACGATCCCCGGGGTGCATTTACGTGTTCGTCATCGATACTCACACTTTTGGCCAATTCTGACACGTTTTGTGGACTATTACTCACTGTTTCGGGGTCCCAGATTGATTCCCACGACTGACGATCTCCGGGGTGCGTTTACGTGTTCGTCGCAAATACTCACACTTTCGGCCAATTCTGACACATTTCGTGGACTATTACTCGCCGTTTTGGAGTTCCGAAGCGATTTCCATAGTTGTTGAAATCCCAAGGTGCGCTTACGTCTCGATCATCAACACTCATAGTTTTGGCCAATTCTGGCCCGTTTCATGGACTATTACTCGTTGATTTGGGGTCCTTGAGCGATTACCATGATTGACGAACCCCAGGGTGCGTTTATGTGTCATTCATCAATAGTCCTAGGTTTGTCTGATTCTGGCCCGTTTCGTGGACTATTACTCACCGTTTTGGGTCCCAAGCGATTTCCACGCTTGTTGAACCTCGGGGTGCGCTTACGTGTTAGTCATCAACAATTGCACTATTGGCTGATTCTGGCCTATTTCGTGGACTATTACTCACTGTTTCGGGGTCCCAGAGCGATTTCCACGATTGACAATCCCCGGGGTGCGTTTACGTGTCCGTCATCAATACTCGCACATTTGGCCAATTCTAACACGTTTCGTGGACTATTACTCACCGTTTTGGGGTCTTGAAGCGATTTCCATAGTTGTTGAACCCCATGGTGCGCCTACGTGTCGATCATCAACATTCACAGTTTTGCCCGATTCTAGCCCGTTTCGTGGACTATTACTCACTGATTTGGGGTCCTTGAGCGATTACCATGATTGACAAACCCCAGGGTGCGTTTATGTGTCGTTCATCAATAGTCCTAGGTTTGGCCAATTCTGGCCTGTTTCATGGACTATTGCTCACTGTTTTGGGGTCCCGAAGTGATTTCCACGATTGGCGAACCCCGGGGTGCGTTTACGTGTAGGTCATCAACACTCACAATTTTGGCCGATTCTGATCCGTTTTGTGGACTATTACTCACCGTTTTGGTGTCCCAGAGCGATTTCCACAATTGACGATCCCCGGGGTGCGTTTACGTGTCCGTCATCAATACTCGCACATTTGGCCAATTCTAACACGTTTCGTGGACTATTACTCACCGTTTTGGAGTCTCGAAGCGATTTCCATAGTTGTTGAACCCCAAGGTGCGCTTACGTGTCGATCATCAACACTCGCAGTTTTGGCCGATTCTAGCCCGTTTCGTGGACTATTACTCACTGATTTGGGGTCCTTCAGCGATTCCCGTGATTGATGAACCCCAGGGTGCATTTATGTGTCGTTCATCAATAGTCCTAGGTTTGGCCAATTCTGGCCTGTTTCATGGACTATTGCTCACTGTTTTGGGGTCCCGATGTGATATCCACGATTGGCGAACCCCAGGGTGCGGTTACGTGTAGGTCATCAAAACTCACAATTTTGGCCGATTCTGATCCGTTTTGTGGACTATTACTCACCGTTTTGGTGTCCCAGAGCGATTTCCACAATTGACGATCCCCGGGGTGCGTTTACGTGTCCGTCATCAATACTCGCACATTTGGCCAATTCTAACACGTTTCGTGGACTATTACTCACCGTTTTGGAGTCTCGAAGCGATTTCCATAGTTGTTGAACCCCAAGGTGCGCTTACGTGTCGATCATCAACACTCGCAGTTTTGGCCGATTCTAGCCCGTTTCGTGGACTATTACTCACTGATTTGGGGTCCTTCAGCGATTCCCGTGATTGATGAACCCCAGGGTGCATTTATGTGTCGTTCATCAATAGTCCTAGGTTTGGCCAATTCTGGCCTGTTTCATGGACTATTGCTCACTGTTTTGGGGTCCCGATGTGATATCCACGATTGGCGAACCCCAGGGTGCGGTTACGTGTAGGTCATCAAAACTCACAATTTTGGCCGATTCTGATCCGTTTTGTGGACTATTACTCACCGTTTTGGTGTCCCAGAGCGATTTCCACAA
The DNA here is from genome assembly GCA_904067115.1 of Aegilops sharonensis. Classification (NCBI taxonomy): domain Eukaryota; kingdom Viridiplantae; phylum Streptophyta; class Magnoliopsida; order Poales; family Poaceae; genus Aegilops; species Aegilops sharonensis. The sequence continues at coordinate 344,752 of LR880968.1, read as the reverse complement.
TTGACGATCCCCGGGGTGCGTTTACGTGTCCGTCATCAATACTCGCACATTTGGCCAATTCTAACACGTTTCGTGGACTATTACTCACCGTTTTGGAGTCTCGAAGCGATTTCCATAGTTGTTGAACCCCAAGGTGCGCTTACGTGTCGATCATCAACACTCGCAGTTTTGGCCGATTCTAGCCCGTTTCGTGGACTATTACTCACTGATTTGGGGTCCTTGAGCGATTACCATGATTGACGAACCCCAGGATGCGTTTATGTGTCATTCATCAATAGTCCTAGGTTTGTCTGATTCTGGCCCGTTTCGTGGACTATTACTCACCGTTTTGGGTCCCAAGCGATTTCCACGCTTGTCGAACCTCGGGGTGCACTTACGTGTTAGTCATCAACAATCGCACTATTGGCTGATTCTGGCCCATTTCGTGGACTATTACTCACTGTTTCGGGGTCCCAGAGCGATTTCCACGATTGACAATCCCCGGGGTGCGTTTACGTGTCCGCCATCAATACTCGCACATTTGGCCAATTCTAACACGTTTCGTGGACTATTACTCACCGTTTTGGGGTCTCGAAGCGATTTCCATAGTTGTTGAACCCCATGGTGCGCCTACGTGTCGATCATCAACATTCGCAGTTTTGCCCGATTCTGGCCCGTTACGTGGACAATTACTCACTGATTTGGGGTCCTTCAGCGATTGCCGTGATTGATGAACCCCCGGGTGCATTTATGTGTCGTTCATCAATAGTCCTAGGTTTGGCCGATTCTGGGCCGTTTCCTGGACTATTGCTCACTGTTTTGGGGTCCCGATGTGATATCCACGATTGGCGAACCCCAGGGTGCGTTTACGTGTAGGTCATCAACACTCACAATTTTGGCCGATTCTGATCCGTTTTGTGGACTATTACTCACCATTTTGGTGTCCGAGAGCGACTTCCACAATTGACGATCCCCAGGGTGCGTTTACGTGTTCATCGTCAACACTCATAGTTTTGACCAATTCTGACCCGTTTCGTGGGCTACTACTCACCGTTTTGGAGTCCCGAAGCAATTTCCACGATTGTTCAACCCGGGGGTGCACTTTCGTGTCTGTCATCAATAATCGCAATTTTGGCCGACTCTAGCCCGTTTCGTGGACTATTACTCACCGTTTCGGGGTCCCAGAGCGATTTCCATGATTGACGATCCTCGGGGTGCGTTTACGTGTCTGTTGTCAACACTTGTAGTTTTGGCCAATTCCGACCCGTTTCGTGTACTGTTACTCACCGTTTTGGGGTGTCAAAGCGATTTCCATAATTGTTGAACCCCAAGTTGCGCTTACGTATCGATCATCAACACTCATAGTTCTGGCCGATTCTGGCCCATTTCTTGGACTATTACTCACTGTTTTGGGGTCCTGAGTGATTTCCACGATTGACGAACCTCGGGGTGTCAGTCATCAACGCTCGCAGTTTCTTTTGATTCTGACTCGTTTCGTGGAGTATTACTCCCATTTTATGGTCCGAAAGCTATTTCCTTAGTTGTTGAACCCCAAGGTGCGCTTACGTGTCGATCATCAACACTCGCGGCTTCTGTCGACACTGGCCCGTTTCGTGGACTATTACTCACTCTTTTAGGGTCCCAAAGCGATTTCCATGGTTGTTGATCCCAAGGGTGCGCTACGTGTCGGTCATCACTACTCGCGGTTTTGGCCGATTCAGGCCCGTTACGTGGACTATTACTCACTGATTTGGGGTCCTTCAGCGATTCCCGTGATTGATGAACCCCAGGGTGCATTTATGTGTCGTTCATCAATAGTCCTAGTTATGGCCGATTCTGGCCCGTTTCATGGACTATTACTCACTGTTTTTGGGTCCCAAAGTGATCTCCACGATTGGCGAACCCCGGGGTGCGTTTACGTGTAGGTCATCAACACTCACAATTTTGGCCGATTCTGATCCGTTTTGTGGACTATTACTCACCGTTTTGGTTTCCCAGAGCGATTTCTACAATTGACGATCCCCGGGGTGCGTTTACGTGTTCATCGTCAACACTCACAGTTTTGACCAATTCTGACCCGTTTCGTGGACAACTACTCACCGTTTTGGAGTGCCGAAGCGATTTCCACGATTGTTCAACCCGGGGGTGCACTTTCGTGTCGGTCATCAATAATCGCAATTTTGGCCGATTCTAGCCCGTTTCATGGACTTATTACTCAATGATTCGGGATCCTTGAGCGATTGCCGTGACTGACAAACCCCGGGGTGCGTTTATGTGTCATTCATCAATAATCCTAGGTTTGTCCGATTCTGGCCCGTTTCATGGACTATTACTCACCGTCTTGGGTCCCAAGCGATTTCCGCGATTGTTGAACCCCGAGGTGCACTTACGTGTTAGTCATCAATAATCGCACTATTGGCTGATTCTGGCCCATTTCATGGACTATTACTCACTGTTTCGGGGTCCCAGAGCGATTCCCATGACTGACGATCCCCGGGGTGCGTTTACGTGTCCGTCATCAATACTNGCGATTTCCACGATTGTTCAACCCGGGGGTGCACTTTCGTGTCGGTCATCAATAATCGCAATTTTGGCCGATTCTAGCCCGTTTCATGGACTTATTACTCAATGATTCGGGATCCTTGAGCGATTGCCGTGACTGACAAACCCCGGGGTGCGTTTATGTGTCATTCATCAATAATCCTAGGTTTGTCCGATTCTGGCCCGTTTCATGGACTATTACTCACCGTCTTGGGTCCCAAGCGATTTCCGCGATTGTTGAACCCCGAGGTGCACTTACGTGTTAGTCATCAATAATCGCACTATTGGCTGATTCTGGCCCATTTCATGGACTATTACTCACTGTTTCGGGGTCCCAGAGCGATTCCCATGACTGACGATCCCCGGGGTGCGTTTACGTGTCCGTCATCAATACTTGCACATTTGCCCAATTATGACACGTTTCGTGGACTATTACTCACCGTTTTGGAGTCTCGAAGCGATTTCCATAGTTGTTGAACCCCAAGGTGCGCTTACGTGTCGATCATCAAAATTCACAGTTTTGGCCGATTCTGGCCCGTTTCATGGACTATTACTCACTGTTTTGGGGTCCCGGAGTGATTTCCACGATTGGAAAATCCCGGGGTGTCAGCCATCAACACTCACGGTTTTGGCCGATTCTGGCCCGTTTTCTGGACTATTACTCACTCATTTGGGGTCCTTCAGCGATTACCATGATTGATGAACCCCAGGGTGCATTTATGTGTCGTTCATCATTAGTCCTAGGTTTGGCCGATTCTGGCCCGTTTCATGGACTATTGCTCACTGCGTTGTGGTCCTGAAGTGATTTCCATGATTGGCGAACCTCGGGTGCGTTTAAGTGTAGGTCATCAACACTCACAATTTTGGCCAATTCTGGTCCGTTATGTGGACTATTACTCACAGTTTTGGTGTCCCAGAGCGATTTCCACATTTTACGATCCTCGGGGTGCGTTTACGTGTTCATCGTCAACACTCACAGTTTTGACCAATTCTAACCCGTTTCATGGACAACTACACACGTTTTGGAGTCCCGAAGCGATTTCCACGATTGTTCAACCCGGGGGTGCACTTTCGTGTCGGTCATCAATAATTGCAATTTTGGCCGATTCTAGCCCGTTTCATGGACTATTACTCACCGTTTCGGGGCGCAGAGCGATCTCCACGATTGACGATCCCCGGGGTGCGTTTACGTGTCTGTCGTCAACACTTGTAGTTTTGGCCAATTCCGACCCGTTTCGCGTAGTATTACTCACCATTTTGGGGTGTCGAAGCGATTTCCATAGTTGTTGAACCCCAAGGTGCGCTTACGTATCGATCATCAAAAATCATAGTTCTGGCCCATTTCTTGGACTATTACTCATTGTTTTGGGGTCCCGAAGCGATTTGCATAGTTGTTGAATCCCAAGGTGCGCTTACGTCTCGATCGTCAACACTCACAGTTTTGGCCGATTCTGGCCCGTTTCATGGACTATTACTCGCTGATTTGGGGTCCTTGAGCGATTACCATGATTGACGAACCCCAGGGTGCGTTTATGTGTCGTTCATCAATAGTCCTAGGTTTGTCTGATTCTGGCCCGTTTCGTGGACTATTACTCACCGTTTTGGGTCCCAAGCGATTTCCATGCTTGTTGAACCTCGGGGTGCGCTTACGTGTTAGCTAGTCATCAACAATCGCACTATTGGCTGATTCTGGCCTATTTCGTGGACTATTACTCACTATTTCGGGGTCCTAGAGCGATTTCCATGATTGACAATCCCTGGGGTGCGTTTACGTGTCCGTCATTAATACTCGCACATTTGGCCAATTCTGACACATTTCGTGGACTATTACTCACCGTTTTGCCGTCTCGAAGCGATTTCCATAGTTGTTGAACCCCAAGGTGCGCTTACGTGTCAATCATCAACATTCACAGTTTTGGCTGATTCTGGCCCGTTTCGTGGACTATTACTCACTGTTTTGGGGTCCCGGAGTGATTTCCACGATTGACGAACCCCGGGGTGTCTTTCATCAACACTCGCGGTTTTGGCCGATTCTGGCCCGTTTTCTGGACTATTACTCACTGATTTGGGGTCCTTCAGCGATTACCATGATTGAAGAACCCCAGGGTGCATTTATGTGTCGTTCATCAATAGTCCTAGGTTTGGCCGATTCTGGCCCGTTTCATGGACTATTGCTCACTGTGTTGGGGTCCCGAAGTGATTTCCATGATTGGCGAACCTCGGGGTGCGTTTACGTGTAGGTCATCAACACTCACAATTTTGGGCAATTCTGGTCCGTTATGTGGACTATTACTCACCGTTTTGGTGTCCCAGAGCGATTTCTACATTTGACGATCCCCGGGGTGCGTTTACGTGTTCATCGTCAACACTCACAGTTTTGACCAATTCTAACCCGTTTTGTGGACAACTACACACGTTTTGGAGTCCCGAAGCGATTTCCACGATTGTTCAACCCGGGGGTGCACTTTCGTGTCGGTCATCAACACTCACAATTTTGGGCAATTCTGGTCCGTTATGTGGACTATTACTCACTCATTTGGGGTCCTTCAGCGATTCCCGTGATTGATGAACCCCAGGGTGCGTTTATGTGTCATTCATCAATAGTTCTAGGTTTGTCTGATTCTGGCCCGTTTCGTGGACTATTACTCGCCGTTTTGGGGTCCCGAAGCGATTTCCATAGTTGTTGAACCCCAAGGTGCGCTTACGTGTCAATCATCAACATTCACAGTTTTGGCTGATTCTGGCCCGTTTCGTGGACTATTACTCGCCGTTTTGGGGTCCCGAAGCGATTTCCATAGTTGTTGAACCCCAAGGTGCGCTTACGTGTCAATCATCAACATTCACAGTTTTGGCTGATTCTGGCCCGTTTCGTGGACTATTACTCGCCGTTTTGGGGTCCCGAAGCGATTTCCATAGTTGTTGAACCCCAAGGTGCGCTTACGTGTCAATCATCAACATTCACAGTTTTGGCTGATTCTGGCCCGTTTCATGGACTATTGCTCACTGTGTTGGGGTCCCGAAGTGATTTCCATGATTGGCGAACCTCGGGGTGCGTTTACGTGTAGGTCATCAACACTCACAATTTTGGGCAATTCTGGTCCGTTATGTGGACTATTACTCACCGTTTTGGTGTCCCAGAGCGATTTCTACATTTGACGATCCCCGGGGTGCGTTTACGTGTTCATCGTCAACACTCACAGTTTTGACCAATTCTAACCCGTTTTGTGGACAACTACACACGTTTTGGAGTCCCGAAGCGATTTCCACGATTGTTCAACCCGGGGGTGCACTTTCGTGTCGGTCATCAATAATTGCAATTTTGGCCGATTCTAGCCCGTTCCATGGACTATTACTCACCGTTTCGGGGCCCCAGAGTGATTTCCACGATTGACGATCCCCGGGGTGCGTTTACGTGTCTGTCGTCAACACTTGTAGTTTTGGCCAATTCCGACCCGTTTCGCGTAGTATTACTCACCGTTTTGGGGTGTCGAAGCGATTTCCATAGTTGTTGAACCCCAATGTGCGCTTACTTATCGATCATCAACACTCATAGTTCTGGCCGATTCTGGCCCATTTCTTGGACTATTACTCATTGTTTTGGGGTCCCGAAGCGATTTGCATAGTTGTTGAATCCCAAGGTGCGCTTACGTCTCGATCGTCAACACTCACAGTTTTGGCCGATTCTGGCCCGTTTCATGGACTATTACTCGCTGATTTGGGGTCCTTGAGCGATTACCATGATTGACGAACCCCAGCGTGCGTTTATGTGTCGTTCATCAATAGTCCTAGGTTTGTCTGATTTTGGCCCGTTTCGTGGACTATTACTCACCGTTTTGGGTCCCAAGCGATTTCCATGCTTGTTGAACCTCGGGGTGCGCTTACGTGTTAGCTAGTCATCAACAATCGCACTATTGGCTGATTCTGGCCTATTTCGTGGACTATTACTCACTGTTTCGGGGTCCCAGAGCGATTTCCATGATTGACAATCCCTGGGGTGCGTTTACGTGTCCGTCATCAATACTCGCACATTTGGCCAATTCTGACACATTTCGTGGACTATTACTCACCGTTTTGGCGTCTCGAAGCGATTTCCATAGTTGTTGAACCCCAAGGTGCGCTTACGTGTCGATCATCAACATTCACAGTTTTGGCTGATTCTGGCCCGTTTCGTGGACTATTACTCACTGTTTTGGGGTCCCGGAGTGATTTCAACGATTGACGAACCCCGGGGTGTCTGTCATCAACACTCGCGGTTTTGGCCGATTCTGGCCCGTTTTGTGGACTATTACTCACTGATTTGGGGTCCTTGAGCGATTACCAATCTTGACAAACCCCAGGGTGCGTTCATGATTCGTTCATCAATAGTCCTAGGTTTGGCCAATTCTGGCCCGTTTCATGGACTATTACTCGCTGATTTGGGGTCCTTGAGCGATTACCAATCTTGACAAACCCCAGGGTGCGTTCATGATTCGTTCATCAATAGTCCTAGGTTTGGCCAATTCTGGCCCGTTTCATGGACTATTACTCGCTGATTTGGGGTCCTTGAGCGATTACCAATCTTGACAAACCCCAGGGTGCGTTCATGATTCGTTCATCAATAGTCCTAGGTTTGGCCAATTCTGGCCCGTTTCATGGACTATTACTCGCTGATTTGGGGTCCTTGAGCGATTACCAATCTTGACAAACCCCAGGGTGCGTTCATGATTCGTTCATCAATAGTCCTAGGTTTGGCCAATTCTGGCCCGTTTCATGGACTATTACTCACTGTTTCGGGGTCCCAGAGCGATTTCCACAATTGACGATCCCCGGGGTGCGTTTACGTGTAGGTCATCAACACTCACAATTTTGGCCGATTCTGATCCGTTTTGTGGACTATTACTCACCGTTTTGGTGTCCCAGAGCGATTTCCACAATTGACGATCCCCAGGGTGTGTTTACGTGCTCATCGTCAACACTCACAGTTTTGACCAATTCTGACCCGTTTCGTGGGCTACTACGTAACCGTGTTGGAGTGCCGAAGCGATTTCCACTATTGTTGAACCCCGGGGTGCGCTTACGTGTCAGTCATCAACAATCGCAATATTGGCTGATTCTGGCCCATTTCATGGACTATTACTCACTGTTTCGGGGTCCCAGAGCGATTTCCACAATTGACGATCCCTGGGGTGCATTTACGTGTTCGTCGTCGATACTCACACTTTTGGCCAATTCTGACACGTTTTGTGGACTATTACTCACTGTTTCGGGGTCCCAGATTGATTCCCACGATTGACGATCTCTGGGGTGCGTTTACGTGTTCGTCGTAAATACTCACACTTTCGGCCAATTCTGACACATTTCATGGACTATTACTCGCCGTTTTGGGGTCCCGAAGCGATTTCCATAGTTGTTGAAATCCCAAGGTGCGCTTACGTCTCGATCATCAACACTCATAGTTTTGGCCAATTCTGGCCCGTTTCATGGACTATTACTCGCTGATTTGGGGTCCTTGAGCGATTACCATGATTGACGAACCCCAGGGTGCGTTTATGTGTCATTCATCAATAGTCCTAGGTTTGTCTGATTCTGGCCCGTTTCGTGGACTATTACTCACCGTTTTGGGTCCCAAGCGATTTCCACGCTTGTTGAACCTCGGGGTGCGCTTACGTGTTAGTCATCAACAATCGCACTATTGGCTGATTCTGGCCCATTTCGTGGACTATTACTCACTGTTTCGGGGTCCCAGAGCGATTTCCACGATTGACAATCCCCGGGGTGCGTTTACGTGTCCGTCATCAATACTCGCACATTTGGCCAATTCTAACACGTTTCGTGGACTATTACTCACCGTTTTGGGGTCTCGAAGCGATTTCCATAGTTGTTGAACCCCATGGTGCGCCTACGTGTCGATCATCAACATTCACAGTTTTGCCCGATTCTAGCCCGTTTCGTGGACTATTACTCACTGATTTGGGGTCCTTGAGCGATTACCATGATTGACAAACCCCAGGGTGCGTTTATGTGTCGTTCATCAATAGTCCTAGGTTTGGCCAATTCTGGCCTGTTTCATGGACTATTGCTCACTGTTTTGGGGTCCCGAAGTGATTTCCACGATTGGCGAACCCCGGGGTGCGTTTACGTGTAGGTCATCAACACTCACAATTTTGGCCGATTCTGATCCGTTTTGTGGACTATTACTCACCGTTTTGGTGTCCCAGATCGATTTCCACAATTGACGATCCCCAGGGTGCGTTTACGTGTTCATCGTCAACACTCACAGTTTTGACCAATTCTGACCCGTTTCGTGGGCTACTACGTAACCGTGTTGGAGTGCCGAAGCGATTTCCACGATTGTTGAACCCCGGGGTGCGCTTACGTGTCAGTCATCAACAATCGCAATATTGGCTGATTCTGGCCCATTTCATGGACTATTACTCACTGTTTCGGGGTCCCAGAGCGATTTCCACAATTGACGATCCCCGGGGTGCATTTACGTGTTCGTCGTCGATACTCACACTTTTGGCCAATTCTGACACGTTTTGTGGACTATTACTCACTGTTTCGGGGTCCCAGATTGATTCCCACGATTGACGATCTCTGGGGTGCGTTTACGTGTTCGTCGTAAATACTCACACTTTCGGCCAATTCTGACACATTTCATGGACTATTACTCGCCGTTTTGGGGTCCCGAAGCGATTTCCATAGTTGTTGAAATCCCAAGGTGCGCTTACGTCTCGATCATCAACACTCATAGTTTTGGCCAATTCTGGCCCGTTTCATGGACTATTACTCGCTGATTTGGGGTCCTTGAGCGATTACCATGATTGACGAACCCCAGGGTGCGTTTATGTGTCATTCATCAATAGTCCTAGGTTTGTCTGATTCTGGCCCGTTTCATGGACTATTACTCACCGTTTTGGGTCCCAAGCGATTTCCACGCTTGTTGAACCTCGGGTGCGCTTACATGTTAGTCATCAACAATCGCACTATTGGCTGATTCTGGCCCATTTCGTGGACTATTACTCACTGTTTCTGGGTCCCAGAGCGATTTCCACGATTGACAATCCCCGGGGTGCGTTTACGTGTCCGTCATCAATACTCGCACATTTGGCCAATTCTAACACGTTTCGTGGACTATTACTCACCGTTTTGGGGTCTCGAAGCGATTTCCATAGTTGTTGAACCCCCTGGTGCGCCTACGTGTCGATCATCAACATTCACAGTTTTGCCCGATTCTAGCCCGTTTCGTGGATTATTACTCACTGATTTGGGGTCCTTGAGCGATTACCATGATTGACAAACCCCAGGGTGCGTTTATGTGTCGTTCATCAATAGTCCTAGGTTTGGCCAATTCTGGCCCGTTTCATGGACTATTGCTCACTGTTTTGGGGTCCCGAAGTGATTTCCACGATTGGCGAACCCCGGGGTGCGTTTACGTGTAGGTCATCAACACTCACAATTTTGGCCGATTCTGATCCGTTTTGTGGACTATTACTCACTCTTTTGGTGTCCCAGAGCGATTTCCACAATTGACGATCCCAAGGGTGCGTTTACGTGTTCATCGTCAACACTCACATTTTTGACCAATTCTGACCCGTTTCGTGGGCTACTATGTAACCGTGTTGGAGTGCCGAAGCGATTTCCACGATTGTTGAACCCCGGGGTGCGCTTACGTGTCAGTCATCAACAATCGCAATATTGGTTGATTCTGGCCCATTTCATGGACTATTACTCACTGTTTCGGGGTCCTAGAGCGATTTCCACAATTGACGATCCCCGGGGTGCATTTACGTGTTCGTCGTCGATACTCACACTTTTGGCCAATTCTGACACGTTTTGTGGACTATTACTCACTGTTTCGGGGTCCCAGATTGATTCCCACGACTGACGATCTCCGGGGTGCGTTTACGTGTTCGTCGCAAATACTCACACTTTCGGCCAATTCTGACACATTTCGTGGACTATTACTCGCCGTTTTGGGGTCCCGAAGCGATTTCCATAGTTGTTGAAATCCCAAGGTGCGCTTACGTCTCGATCATCAACACTCATAGTTTTGGCCAATTCTGGCCCGTTTCATGGACTATTACTCGTTGATTTGGGGTCCTTGAGCGATTACCATGATTGACGAACCCCAGGGTGCGTTTATGTGTCATTCATCAATAGTCCTAGGTTTGTCTGATTCTGGCCCGTTTCGTGGACTATTACTCACCGTTTTGGGTCCCAAGCGATTTCCACGCTTGTTGAACCTCCGGGTGCGCTTACGTGTTAGTCATCAACAATTGCACTATTGGCTGATTCTGGCCCATTTCGTGGACTATTACTCACTGTTTCGGGGTCCCAGAGCGATTTCCACGATTGACAATCCCCGGGGTGCGTTTACGTGTCCGTCATCAATACTCGCACATTTGGCCAATTCTAACACGTTTCGTGGACTATTACTCACCGTTTTGGGGTCTCGAAGCGATTTCCATAGTTGTTGAACCCCATGGTGCGCCTACGTGTCGATCATCAACATTCACAGTTTTGCCCGATTCTAGCCCGTTTCGTGGACTATTACTCACTGATTTGGGGTCCTTGAGCGATTACCATGATTGACAAACCCCAGGGTGCGTTTATGTGTCGTTCATCAATAGTCCTAGGTTTGGCCAATTCTGGCCTGTTTCATGGACTATTGCTCACTGTTTTGGGGTCCCGAAGTGATTTCCACGATTGGCGAACCCCGGGGTGCGTTTACGTGTAGGTCATCAACACTCACAATTTTGGCCGATTCTGATCCGTTTTGTGGACTATTACTCACCGTTTTGGTGTCCCAGAGCGATTTCCACAATTGACGATCCCCGGGGTGCATTTACGTGTTCGTCGTCGATACTCATACTTTTGGCCAATTCTGACACGTTTTGTGGACTATTACTCACTGTTTCGGGGTCCCAGAGCGATTTCCACGATTGACAATCCCCGGGGTGCGTTTACGTGTCCGTCATCAATACTCGCACATTTGGCCAATTCTAACACGTTTCGTGGACTATTACTCACCGTTTTGGGGTCTCGAAGCGATTTCCATAGTTGTTGAACCCCATGGTGCGCCTACGTGTCGATCATCAACATTCACAGTTTTGCCCGATTCTAGCCCGTTTCGTGGACTATTACTCACTGATTTGGGGTCCTTGAGCGATTACCATGATTGACAAACCCCAGGGTGCGTTTATGTGTCGTTCATCAATAGTCCTAGGTTTGGCCAATTCTGGCCTGTTTCATGGACTATTGCTCACTGTTTTGGGGTCCCGAAGTGATTTCCACGATTGGCGAACCCCGGGGTGCGTTTACGTGTAGGTCATCAACACTCACAATTTTGGCCGATTCTGATCCGTTTTGTGGACTATTACTCACCGTTTTGGTGTCCCAGAGCGATTTCCACAATTGACGATCCCCAGCGTGCGTTTACGTGTTCATCGTCAACACTCACAGTTTTGACCAATTCTGACCCGTTTCGTGGGCTACTACATAACCGTGTTGGAGTGCCGAAGCGATTTCCACAATTGTTGAACCCCGGGGTGCGCTTACGTGTCAGTCATCAACAATCGCAATATTGGCTGATTGTGGCCCATTTCATGGACTATTACTCACTGTTTCGGGGTCCCAGAGCGATTTCCACAATTGACGATCCCCGGGGTGCATTTACGTGTTCGTCGTCGATACTCATACTTTTGGCCAATTCTGACACGTTTTGTGGACTATTACTCACTGTTTCGGGGTCCCAGATTGATTCCCACGACTGACGATCTCCGGGGTGCGTTTACGTGTTCGTCGTAAATACTCACACTTTCGGCCAATTCTGACACATTTCGTGGACTATTACTCGCCGTTTTGGGGTCCCGAAGCGATTTCCATAGTTGTTGAAATCCCAAGGTGCGCTTACGTCTTGATCATCAACACTCATAGTTTTGGCCAATTCTGGCCAGTTTCATGGACTATTACTCGCTGATTTGGGGTCCTTGAGCGATTACCATGATTGACGAACCCCAGGATGCGTTTATGTGTCATTCATCAATAGTCCTAGGTTTGTCTGATTCTGGCCCGTTTCGTGGACTATTACTCACCGTTTTGGGTCCCAAGCGATTTCCACGCTTGTTGAACCTCGGGGTGCGCTTACGTGTTAGTCATCAACAATCGCACTATTGGCTGATTCTGGCCCATTTCGTGGACTATTACTCACTGTTTCGGGGTCCCAGAGCGATTTCCACGATTGACAATCCCCGGGGTGCGTTTACGTGTCCGTCATCAATACTCGCACATTTGGCCAATTCTAACACGTTTCGTGGACTATTACTCACCGTTTTGGGGTCTCGAAGCGATTTCCATAGTTGTTGAACCCCATGGTGCGCCTACGTGTCGATCATCAACATTCACAGTTTTGCCCGATTCTAGCCCGTTTCGTGGACTATTACTCACTGAATTGGGGTCCTTGAGCGATTACCATGATTGACAAACCCCAGGGTGCGTTTATGTGTCGTTCATCAATAGTCCTAGGTTTGGCCAATTCTGGCCCGTTTCATGGACTATTGCTCACTGTTTTGGGGTCCCGAAGTGATTTCCACGATTGGCGAACCCCGGGGTGCGTTTACGTGTAGGTCATCAACACTCGCAATTTTGGCCGATTCTGATCCGTTTTGTGGACTATTACTCACCGTTTTGGCGTCCCAGATCGATTTCCACAATTGACGATCCCCAGGGTGCGTTTACGTGTTCATCGTCAACACACATAGTTTTGACCAATTCTGACCCGTTTCGTGGGCTACTACGTAACCGTGTTGGAGTGCCGAAGCGATTTCCACGATTGTTGAACCCCGGGGTGCGCTTACGTGTCAGTCATCAACAATCGCCATATTGGCTGATTCTGGCCCATTTCATGGACTATTACTCACTGTTTCGGGGTCCCAGAGCGATTTCCACAATTGACGATCCCCGGGGTGCATTTACGTGTCCGTCGTCGATACTCACACTTTTGGCCAATTCTGACATGTTTTGTGGACTATTACTCACTGTTTCGGGGTCCCAGATTGATTCCCACGACTGACGATCTCCGGGGTGCGTTTACGTGTTCGTCGTAAATACTCACACTTTCGGCCAATTCTGACACATTTCGTGGACTATTACTCGCCGTTTTGGGGTCCCGAAGCGATTTCCATAGTTGTTGAAATCCCAAGGTGCGCTTACGTCTCGATCATCAACACTCATAGTTTTGGCCAATTCTGGCCCGTTTCATGGACTATTACTCGCTGATTTGGGGTCCTTGAGCGATTACCATGATTGACGAACCACAGGGTGCGTTTATGTGTCATTCATCAATAGTCCTAGGTTTGTCTGATTCTGGCCCGTTTCGTGGACTATTACTCACCGTTTTGGGTCCCAAGCGATTTCCACGCTTGTTGAACCTCGGGGTGCGCTTACGTGTTAGTCATCAACAATCGCACTATTGGCTGATTCTGGCCCATTTCGTGGACTATTACTCACTGTTTCGGGGTCCCAGAGCGATTTCCATGAGTGACAATCCCCGGGGTGCGTTTACGTGTCCGTCATCAATACTCGCACATTTGGCCAATTCTAACACGTTTCGTGGACTATTACTCACCGTTTTGGGGTCTCGAAGCGATTTCCATAGTTGTTGAACCCCATGGTGCGCCTACGTGTCGATCATCAACATTCACAGTTTTGCCCGATTCTAGCCCGTTTCCTGGACTATTACTCACTGATTTGGGGTCCTTGAGCGATTACCATGATTGACAAATCCCAGGGTGCGTTTATGTGTCGTTCATCAATAGTCCTAGGTTTGGCCAATTTTGGCCCGTTTCATGGACTATTGCTCACTGTTTTGGGGTCCCGAAGTGATTTCCACGATTGGCGAACCCCGGGGTGCGTTTACGTGTAGGTCATCAACACTCACAATTTTGGCCGATTCTGATCCGTTTTGTGGACTATTACTCACCGTTTTGGTGTCCCAGATCGATTTCCACAATTGACGATCCCCAGGGTGCGTTTACGTGTTCATCGTCAACACACACAGTTTTGACCAATTCTGACCCGTTTCGTGGGCTACTACGTAACCGTGTTGGAGTGCCGAAGCGATTTCCACGATTGTTGAACCCCGGGGTGCGCTTACGTGTCAGTCATCAACAATCGCGGTTTTGGCCGATTCTGGCCCGTTTCGTGGACTATTACTCACTGTTTTGGGGTCCCGCAATAATTTCCACGATTGACGAACCCCGGGGTGTCAGTCATCAACACTCGCGGTTTTGGCCGATTCTGGCCCGTTACGTGGACAAATACTCACTGATTTGGGGTCCTTCAGCGATTGCCGTGATTGATGAACCCCCGGGTGCATTTATGTGTCGTTCATCAATAGTCCTAGGTTTGGCCGATTCTGGGCCGTTTCCTGGACTATTGCTCACTATTTTGGGGTCCCGAAGTGATATCCACGATTGGCGAACCCCGGGGTGCGTTTACGTGTAGGTCATCAACACTCACAATTTTGGCCGATTCTGATCCGTTTTGTGGAATATTACTCACCATTTTGGTGTCCGAGAGCGACTTCCACAATTGACGATCCCCAGGGTGCGTTTACGTGTTCATCGTCAACACTCATAGTTTTGACCAATTCTGACCCGTTTCGTGGGCTACTACTCACCGGTTTGGAGTCCCGAAGCAATTTCCACGATTGTTCAACCCGGGGGTGCACTTTCGTGTATGTCATCAATAATCGCAATTTTGGCTGACTCTAGCCCGTTTCATGGACTATTACTCACCGTTTCGGGGTCCCAGAGCGATTTCCATGATTGACGATCCTCGGGGTGCGTTTACGTGTCTGTGGTCAACACTTGTAGTTTTGGCCAATTTCGACCTGTTTCGTGTACTGTTACTCACCGTTTTGGGGTGTCAAAGCGATTTCCATAATTGTTGAGCCCCAAGTTGTGCTTACGTATCGATCATCAACACTCATAGTTCTGGCCGATTCTGGCCCATTTCTTGGACTATTACTCACTGTTTTGGGGTCCCGAAGCGATTTGCATAGTTGTTGAATCCCAAGGTGCGCTTACGTCTAGATCGTCAACACTCATAGTTTTGGCCGATTCTGGCCCGTTTCATGGACTATTACTCGCTGATTTGGGGTCCTTGAGCGATTACCATGATTGACGAACCACAGGATGCGTTTATGTGTCGTTCATCAATAGTCCTAGGTTTGTCTGATTCTGGCCCGTTTCGTGGACTATTACTCACCGTTTTGGGTCCCAAGCGATTTCCATGCTTGTTGAACCTCGGGGTGCGCTTACGTGTTAGCTAGTCATCAACAATCGCACTATTGGCTGATTCTGGCTTATTTCATGGACTATTACTCACTGTTTTGGGGTCCCAGAGCGATTTCCATGATTGACAATCCCCGGGGTGCGTTTACGTGTCCGTCATCAATATTCGCACATTTAGCCAATTCTGACACGTTTCGTGGACTATTATTCACCGTTTTGGCGTCTCAAAGCGATTTCCATAGTTGTTGAACCCCAAGGTGCGCTTACATGTCGATCATCAACGTTCACAGTTTTGGCTGATTCTGGCCCGTTTCGTGGACTATTACACACTGTTTTGGGGTCCCGAAGTGATTTCCACGATTGACGAACCCCGGGGTGTCAGTCATCAGCACTCACGGTTTTGGCCGATTCTGGCCCGTTTCATGGACTATTGCTCACTGTTTTGGGGTCCCAAAGTGATTTCCACGATTGGCGAACCCCGGTGTCCGTTTACGTGTAGGTCATCAACACTCGCAATTTTGATCGATTCTGGTCCGTTTTGTGGACTATTACTCACCGTTTTGGTGTCCCTGAGCGATTTCCACATTTGACGATCCCCGGGGTGCGTTTACGTTTTCATCGTCAACACTCATAGTTTTGACCAATTCTGACCCGTTTCGTGGACAACTACTCACCGTTTTGGAGTCCCGAAGCGATTTCCACGATTGTTCAACCCGGGGGTCCACTTTCGTGTCGGTCATTAATAATCGCAATTTTGGCGATTCTAGCCCGTTTCATGGACTATTACTCACCGTTTCGGGGTCCCAGAGCGATTTCCACGATTGACGATCCCCGGGGTGCGTTTACGTGTTCGTCGTCAATACTCACACTTTTGGCCAATTCTGACACATTTTGTGGACTATTACTCGCCGTTTGGGGGTCCCGAAGAGATTTCCATAGTTGTTGAATCCCAAGGTGCGCTTACGTCTCGATCATCAACACTCATAGTTTTGGCCGATTCTAACCCGTTTCATGGACTATTACTCGCTGATTTGGGGTCCTTGAGCGATTACAATGATTGACGAACCCCAGGGTGCGTTTATGTGTCGTTCGTCAATAGTCATAGGTTTGTCTGATTCTGGCCCGTTTTGTGAACTATTACTCACTGTTTTGGATCCCAAGCGATTTCCACGCTTGTTGAACCTTGGGGTGCACTTACGTGTTAATCATCAACAATCGCACTATTGGCTGATTCTGGCCCATTTCGTGGACTATTACTCACTATTTCGGGGTCCCAGAGCGATTTCCACGATTAACGATCCCCGAGGTGCGTTTACGTGTTCGTCGTCAATACGCACACTTTTGGCCAATTCTGACACGTTTCGTGGACTAGTACTCACCGTTTTGGGGTCTCGAAGCGATTTCCATAGTTGTTAACACTAAGGTGCGCTTACGTGTCGAACATCAACATTCACAGTTTTGGCCGATTCTGGCCCGTTTCGAGGACTATTACTCACTGTTTTGGGGTCCCGGAGTGATTTCCACGATTGACGAACCCCGGGGTGTCAGTCATCAACACTCCCGGTTTTGGCCAATTCTGGCCCGTTTCATGGACTATTACTCACTGATTTGGGGTCCTTGAGCGATTACCATGATTGACGAACCCTAGGGTGCATTTATGTGTCGTTCATCAATAGTCCTAGGTTAGGCCGATTCTGACCCGTTTCGTGGACTATTACTCACCGTTTTGGGGTTCCAAAGCGATTTCCATGGTTGTTGAACCCCAGGGTGCGCTTACGTGTCAGTCATCAACACTCGCGGTTTTGGCCAATTCTGGCCCGTTTCATGGACTATTACTCACTAATTTGGGGTCCTTGAGCGACTACCATGATTGACAAACCCCAGGGTGCGTTTATGTGTCGTTCATCAATAATCCTAGGTTTGTCCGATTCTGGCCCGTTTCACGGACTATTACTCACCGTTTTGGGTCCCAAGCGATTTCCATGATTGTTGAACCCCGGGGCGCGCTTACGTGTCAGTCATTAACAATCGCAATATTGGCTGATTCTGGCCCATTTCATGGACTATTACTCACTGTTTCGGGGTCCTAGAGCGATTCCCACGATTGACGATCCCCGGGGTGCGTTTACGTGTTCGCCGTCAATACTCACACTTTTGGCCAATTCTGACACGTTTCATGGACTATTACTCGCCATTTTGGGGTCTCGAAGCGATTTCCATAGTTGTGAATCCCAATGTGCGCTTACGTCTCGATCATCAACACTCATAGTTTTGGCCGATTCTGGCCCGTTTCATGGACTATTACTCACTGATTTGGGGTCCTTGAGCGATTACCATGATTGACGAACCCCAGGGTGCGTTTATGTGTCGTTGATCAATAGTCCTAGGTTTGTCTGATTCTGGCCCGTTTTGTGGACTATTACTCACCGTTTTGGGTCCCAAGCGATTTCCACGCTTGTTGAACCTCGGGGTGCGCTTACGTGTTAGTCATCAACAATCGCACTATTGGCTGATTCTGGCCCATTTCATGGACTATTACTCACTGTTTCGGGGTCCCAGAGCGATTTCCATGGTTGACGATCCCCGGGGTGCGTTTACATGTTCGTCGTCAATACTCGCACTTTTGGCCAATTTCGACACGTTTCGTGGACTATTACTCACCGTTTTGGGGTCTCGAAGCGATTTCCATAGTTGTTGAACCCCAAGGTGCGCTTACGTGTCGATCATTAACATTCACAATTTTGGCCGATTCTGGCCCGTTTCGTGGACTATTACTCACTGTTTTGGGGTCCCGGAGTGATTTCCACGATTGACGAACCCCGGGGTGTCAGTTATCAACACTCGCGGTTTTCGCTGATTCTGGCCCGTTTGGACTATTACTCACAGATTTGGGGTCCTTGAGCGATTACCATGATTGACGAACCCCAGGGTGCATTTATGTGTCGTTCATCAATAGTCCTAGGTTTGGCCGATTCTGGCCCGTTCCGTGCACTATTACTCACTGTTTTGCGGTCCCGAAATTATTTCCACGATTGGCGAATCCCGGGGTGCGTTTACGTGTTGGTCATCAACACTCACAATTTTGGCCGATTCGTGTCCGTTTTGTGGACTATTACTCACCGTTTTAGTGTCCGAGAGCGATTTCCACAATTGATGATCCCCGGGGTGCGTTTACGTGTTCGTCATCAACACTCACAGTTTTGACCAATTCTGACCAGTTTCGTGGACAACTACTCACCGTTTTGGAGTCCTGAAACGATTTTCACGATTGTTCAACCCCGGGGTGCACTTTCGTGCCGGTCATCAATAATCGCAATTTTGGCCGATTCTAGCCCGTTTCGTGGACTATTACTCACCGTTTCGGGGTCCCAGCCGATTTCCACGATTGACGATCCCCGGGGTATGTTTACATGTCCGTCGTCAACACTTATAGTTTTGGAAAATTCCGACCAGTTTCGTGTACTATTACTCACCGTTTTATGGTCCGAAAGCTATTTCCATAGTTGTTGAACCCCAAGGTGCGCTTACGTGACGATCATCAACACTCGCGGTTTTTGTCGACACTGACCCGTTTCGTGGACTATTACTCACCGTTTTGGGGTTCCAAAGCGATTTCCATGGTTGTTGAACCCCGGGGACGTGTCGGTCATCAACACTCGCGGTTTTGGCCAATTCTGGCCCGTATCATGGACTATTACTCACTGATTTGGGGTCCTTGAGCGATTACCATGATTGACAAACCCCAGGGTGTGGTTATGTGTCGTTCATCAATAATCCTAGGTTTGTCCGATCCTGGCCCGTTTCATGGACTATTATTCACCGTTTTGGGTCCCAAGCGATTTCCATGATTGTTGAACCCCGGGGTGCGCTTACGTGTCAGTCATCAACAATCGCAATATTAGCTGATTCTGGCCCATTTCATGGACTATTACTCACTGTTTCGGGGTCCCAGAGCGATTCCCACGATTGACGATCCCCGGGGTGCGTTTACGTGTTCGTCGTCAATACTCACACTTTTGGCCAATTCTGACACGTTTCATGGACTATTACTCGCCGTTTTGGGGTCCCGAAGCGATTTCCATAGTTGTTGAATCCCAGGGTGCGCTTACTTCTCGATCATCAAAACTCATAGTTTTGGCCGATTCTGGCCCGTTTCATGGACTATTACTCACTGATTTGGGGTCCTTGAGCGATTAACATGATTGACGAACCCCAGGGTGCGTTTATGTGTCGTTCATCAATAGTCCTAGGTTTGTCTGATTCTGGCCCGTTTTGGGGACTATAACTCACCGTTTTGGGTCCCAAGCGATTCCCACGCTTGTCGAACCTCGGGGTGCGCTTACGTGTTAGTCATCAACAATCGCACTATTGGCTGATTCTGCCACATTTCGTGGACTATTACTCACTGTTTCGGGGTCCCAGAGCGATTTCCGTGGTTGACGATCCCCGGGGTGCGTTTACGTGTCCGTCGTCAATACTCGCACTTTTGGCCAATTCCGACACGTTTCGTGGACTATTACTCACCGTTTTGGGGTCTCGAAGCTATTTCCATAGTTGTTCAACCCCAAGGTGCGCTTACGTGTCGATCATCAACACTCATAGTTGGCTGATTCTGGCCCGTTTCATGGCCTAATATTCACGGGTTTGGGAACCAAGTGATTTCCGTGGGTGTCGGAATCATTGATGCGCTTACGTGTCGGTCATCAACAGTCGCAGTTTTGGCCGATTCTGGCGCGTTTCATGGACTATTACTCCCCGATTTTGGGTCCTTGAGCGATTTACATGATTGACGAACCCCGGGGTGTCAGTCATCAACACTCGCAATTTTGGCTGATTCTGGCCCGTTTCATGGACTATTACTCCCCGATTTTGGGTCCTTGAGCGATTTACATGATTGACGAACCCCGAGGTGCGTTTATGTGTCGTTCATCAATAGTCCTAGGTTTGTCTGATTCTGGCCCGTTTTGGGGACTATAACTCACCGTTTTGGGTCCCAAGCGATTCCCACGCTTGTCGAACCTCGGGGTGCGCTTACGTGTTAGTCATCAACAATCGCACTATTGGCTGATTCTGCCACATTTCGTGGACTATTACTCACTGTTTCGGGGTCCCAGAGCGATTTCCGTGGTTGACGATCCCCGGGGTGCGTTTACGTGTCCGTCGTCAATACTCGCACTTTTGGCCAATTCCGACACGTTTCGTGGACTATTACTCACCGTTTTGGGGTCTCGAAGCTATTTCCATAGTTGTTCAACCCCAAGGTGCGCTTACGTGTCGATCATAAACATTCACAGTTTCGGCCGATTCTGGCCCGTTTCGTGGACTATTACTCACTGTTTTGGGGTCCCAGAGTGATTTCCAAGATTGATGAACCCCGGGGTGTCAGTTACCAACACTCGCGGTTTTGTATGATTCTGGGCCGTTTGGACTATTACTCACTGATTTGGGGTCCTTGAGCGATTACCATGATTGACAAACCCCAAGGTGCATTTATGTGTCGTTCGTCAATAGTCCTAGGTTTGGCCGATTCTGGCCCGTTTCGTGGACAAATTACTCACTGTTTTGGGGTCCCGAAGTGATTTCCACGATTGGCGAACCCCGAGGTGCGTTTACGTGTTGGTCATCAACACTCACAATTTTGGCCGATTCGTGTCCGTTTTGTGGACTATTACTCAACTTTTTGGTGTCCGAGAGCGATTTCCACAGTTGATGATCCCCGGGGTGCGTTTATGTGTTCGTCATCAACACTCACAGTTTTGACCAATTGTGACCCGTTTTGTGGAATACTACTCACCGTTTTGGAGTCCTGAAGCGATTTTCACGATTGTTCAACCCGGGGGTGCACTTTCGTGTCGGTCATCAATAATCGCAATTTTGGCCGATTCTAGCCCGTTTCGTGGACTATTACTCGTTTCGGGGTCCCAGACCGATTTGCACGATTGACGATCCCCGGGATACGTTTACGTGTCCGTCATCAACACTTATAGTTTCGGCCAATTCCGACCAGTTTCGTTTTATGGTCCGAAAGCAATTTCCATAGTTGTTGAACCCCAAGGTGCGCTTACGTGACGATCATCAACACTCGCGGTTTTTGTCGACACTGACCCGTTTCGTGGACTATTACTCACCGTTTTGGGGTTCCAAAGCGATTTCCATGGTTGTTGAACCCCATGGTGCGCTTACGTGTCGGTCAACAACACTCGCGGTTTTGGCCAATTCTGGCCCGTTTCATGGACTATTACTCACTAATTTGGGGTCCTTGAGCGATTACCATGATTGACAAACCCCAGGGTGCGTTTATGTGTCGTTCATCAATAATCCTAGGTTTGTCCGCTTCTGGCCCGTTTCATGGACTATTACTCACCGTTTTGGGTCCCAAGCGATTTCCACGATTGTTGAACCCCGGGGTGCGCTTACGTGTCAGTCATCAACAATCGCAATATTGGCTGATTCTGGCCCATTTAATGGACTATTACTCACTGTTTCGGGGTCCTAGAGCGATTGACAATCCCCGGGGTGCGTTTACGTGTTCATCGTCAATACTCACACTTTTGGCCAATTCTGACACGTTTCATGGACTATTACTCGCCGTTTAGGGGTCCCGAAGCGATTTCCATAGTTGTTGAACCCCTAGGTGCGCTTACGTCTCGATCATCAACACTCATAGTTTTGGCCGATTATGGCCCGTTTCGAGGACTATTACTCACTGTTTTTGGGTCCCGGAGTGATTTCCACGATTGACGAACCCCAGGGTGTCAGTCAACAACACTCGCGGTTTTTGTTGATTCTGACTCGTTTCGTGGACTATTACTTACCGTTTTAGGGTCCCAAAGCGATTTTCGTGGTTGTTGAATCCCGGGGTGCGCTTAAATGTCGGTAATCAACACTCGCAACTCTAGCCGATTCTGGCCCGTTTCGTGGACTATTACTCACTGTTTTGGGGTCCCGAAGTGATTTCCAGGATTGACGAACCATGGGTTGAGTTTACGTGTAGGTCATCAACACTCACAATATTGGCCGATTCTGGTCCGTTTTCTGGACTATTACTCACCGTTTTGGGGTCCTAGAGCGATTTCCACAATTGACGATCCCCGGGGTGCGTTTATGTGTCGGTCATCAACACTCGCGGTTTGGCCGATTCTAGCCCGTTTCATGGACTATTACTCACTGATTTGTGATCCTTGAGCGATTACGATGATTGACGAACCCCAGGTGCGTTTATGTGTCGTTCGTCAATAATCCAAGGCTTGTCTGATTATGGCCTGTTTCATGGACTATTACTCACCGTTTTGGGGTCCCAAGCGATTTCCACATTGGGATTGTATCGGAATCAACAATTGCAGTTTTGGCCGATTCTGGCCCGTTTCATGGACTATTGCTCATTGTTTTGGGGTCCCGAAGTGATTTCCATGATTGGTGAACCCCGGGGTGCGTTTACGTGTCCGTCATCAACACTCACAATTTTGGCTGATTCTGGTTCGTTTTGTGGACTATTACTCACCGTTTTGGTGTCCCAGAGCGATTTCCACAATAGACGACCCCCTGGGTGCGTTTACGTGTTCGTCGTCAACACTCACAGATGTTACCAATTCTAACCTGTTTCGTGGACTACTACTCATCGTTTTGGGGTCCCAAAGCGATTTCCACGATTCTTGAACTCCGCGGTGCACTTTCGTGTCGGTCATCAATAACCGTAATTTCGGCCGATTCTGGCCTGTTTCATGGACTATTACTCACCGTTTCGGGGTCCCAGAGCGATTTCCACGATTGACGATCCCCGGGGTGCATTTACGTGTCGTTCGTGAACACTCATAGTTTTGGCCGATTCCGACCGGTTTCGTGGACTATTACTCACCGTTTTGGGGTGTCGAAGCGATTTCCATAGTTGTTAAACCCCAAGGTGCGCTTACGTGTCGAACATCACACTCATAGTTTTGGCTGATTCTGGCCCATTTCTTGGACTATTACTCACTGTTTTGGGGTGCCGGAGTGATTTCCATGATTGAAGAATCTCGGGGTGTCAGTCATCAATGCTCGTAGTTTTTTTGATTCTGACTCGTTTCGTGGACTATTACTCCCCATTTTATGGTCCCAAAGCAATTTCCATTGTTGTTGAACCCCAAGGTACGCTTACGTGTCGATCATCAACACTCGCGGTTTTTGTCGACATGGACTATTACTCACCGTTTTGGCCGATTCTGACCCGTTTCGTGGACTATTACTCACTGTTTTAGGGTCTCGAAGTGATTTCCACGATTGGCGAACCTCAGGGTGCGTTTACGTGTCGGTCATCAACACTCACAATTTTGGCTGATTCTGGTCCATTTTGTGGACTATTACTCACCGTTTCGGGGTCCCAGAGTGATTTCCATGATTGTCGTTCCTCGGGGTGCGTTTATGTGTCCGTCTTTAACACTCACAGTTTTGGCCAATTCTGGCCCGTTTCGTGGACTATTACTCACCGCTTTGGGGTCTCGAAGCGATTTCCATAGTTGTTGAACCCCAAGTTGCGCTTACGTGTCGATCATCAACACTCATAGTTGGCTGATTCTGGCCCGTTTCGTGGACTATTACTCACTATTTTGGGGTCCCGGAGTGATTTCCACGATTGAAGAAACCCAGAGTGTCAGTCATCAACACTCGCGGTTTATGTCGATTCTGACTCGTTTCGTGGACTTTTACTCTCTGTTTTATGGTCCCAAAGCAATTACCATATTTGTTGAACCCCAAGGTGCGCTTACGTGTTGATACGTCTCCAATGTATCTATAATTTTTTATTGTTCCATGCTATTATATTATCCGTTTTGGATGTTTACGGGCTTTACTTTACACTTTTATATCATTTTTGGGACTAACCTACTAACCGGAGGCCCAGCCCGAATTGCTGTTTTTTTGCCTATTTGAGTGTTTCAAACAAAAGGAATATCAAATGGAGTCCAAACGGAATGAAACCTTCGGGAGCGATCTTTTTGGAACAAACGTGATCTAGGGGACTTGGAGTGGACGTCAAGCAACTGAGGAGGCGGCCACGAGGGTACCCCCCACCCTCGTGGGCCCCTCGAGCGTCCACCGACCTACGTCTTCCTCCTATATATACCCACGTACCCTGAAAACATCCATGAGCACCACGAAAAACTATTTCCACCGCCACAACCTTTTCTATCCACGAGATCCCATCTTGGAGCCTTCGCCGGCGCTCCGCCGGAGGGGGAATCGACCACGGAGGGCCTCTACATCATCTCCAAGGCCCTTCCGATGAGTTTTGAGTAGTTTACCACAGACCTTCGGGTCCATAGTTATTAGCTAGATGGCTTCTTCTCTCTCTTTGAATCTTAATACAAAGTTCTCCTCGATCTTCTCGGAGATCTATTCGATGTAACTCTTTTTGCGGTGTGTTTGTCGAGATCCGATGAATTGTTGGTTTATGATCAAGTTTATCTATGAGAAATATTTGAATCTCCTCTGAATTCTTTTATGTGTGATTAAGTTATCTTTGCAAGTCTCTTTGAATTATCAGTTTGGTTTGGCCTACTAGATTGACCTTTCTTGCAATGGGAGAAGTGCTTAGCTTTGGGTTCAATCTTGCGGTGTCCTTTCCCAGTGACAGCAGGGGCAGCAAGGCACGTGTTGTATTGTTTCCATCGAGAATAAAAAGATGGGGTTTACATCATATTTAATGAGTTTATCCCTCAACATCATGTCATCTTTCTTAATGCGTTACTCTGTTCTTTATGAACTTAATACCCTAGATGCATGCTGGATAGCGGTCGATGTGTGGAGTAATAGTAGTAGATGCAGGCAGGAGTCGTTCTACTTGTCACGGACGTGATGCCTATATACATGATCATGCCTAGATAATCTCATAACTATTCGCTTTTCTATCAATTGCTCGACAGTAATT
>LR880968.1:303602-317616 GCA_904067115.1 Aegilops sharonensis | reverse complement strand
GTTATCTTTGCAAATCTCTTCAAATTATCAGTTTGGTTTGGCCTACTAGATTGATCTTTCTTGCAATGGGAGAAGTGCTTAGCTTTGGGTTCAATCTTGCGGTGTCCTTTCCCAGTGACAGCAGGGGCAGCAAGGCACGTGTTGTATTGTTTCCATCGAGAATAAAAAGATGGGGTTTACATCATATTTAATGAGTTTATCCCTCAACATCATGTCATCTTTCTTAATGCGTTACTCTGTTCTTTATGAACTTAATACCCTAGATGCATGCTGGATAGCGGTCGATGTGTGGAGTAATAGTAGTAGATGCAGGCAGGAGTCGTTCTACTTGTCACGGACGTGATGCCTATATACATGATCATGCCTAGATAATCTCATAACTATTCGCTTTTCTATCAATTGCTCGACAGTAATTTGTTCACCCACCGTAATACTTATGCTATCTTGAGAGAAGCCACTAGTGAAACCTATGGCCCCTGGGTCTATCTTTTATCATATAAGTTTATCATCTACTTTTATTTGCATCTTTACTTTTCCAATCTATATCATAAAATACCAAAATATATTTATCTTATCGTATTATCTCTATCAGATCTCACTTTCGCAAGTGGCCGTGAAGGGATTGACAACCCCTTTATTGCGTTGGTTGCGAGGTTCTTGTTTGTTTGTGTAGGTGCGTGGGACTTTTGAGGAGCCTCCTACTGGATTGATACCTTGGTTCTCAAAAACTGAGGGAAATACTTATGCTACTTTGCAGCATCACCCTTTCCTCTTCAAGGAAAACCAACGCAAACTCAAGACGTGGCACGTGTCGATCATCCACACTCACAGTTTTTGTCGACTCTGACCCGTTTCGTGGACTATTACTCACAGTTTTGGGGTCCCAAAGCGATTTCCATGGTTGTTGAACCCCGAGGCGCTTACGTGTCGTTCATCAACACTCGCAGTTTTTGTCGATTCTGACCCGTTTCATGGACTATTACTTACCATTTTGGGGCCCCGAAGCGATTTCCATGGTTGTTGATCCCCAAGGTGCGCTTACGTGTCGGTCATCAACAATCGCAGTTTTGGCCGGTTCTGGCCTGTTTCATGGACTATTACTCACCGTTTTGGGGTCCCGAAGAGATTTCCACGATTGTTGAACCCCGAGTGCACTTACGTGTTGGTCATCTTTAATCGCAAATTTGGCCGATTCTGGCCCGTTTCGTGGATTGTTACTCACCGTTTCAGGGTCCCGAAGTGATTTCCACGATTGACGAACACTAGGGTGCGTTTATGTGTCGGTCATCAACACTCGCAGTTTTAGCCGATTCTGGCCCGTTTCATGGACTATTACTCACTCATTTGGGGTCCCTGAGCGATTTCCATTTTGACGAACCCCGGGGTGCGTTTATGTATCGTTCATCACTAATCCTAGGTTTGTCCGATTCTGGGCTCTTTCCTGGACTGTTACTCGCCGTTTTAGGGTCCCAAAGCGATTTCCATGGCTGTTGAAACCCCGGGGTGCGCTTACGTGTCGGTCATGAACAATCACAGTTTTGGTCGATTCTGGCCCGTTTCTTAGACTATTACTCAGTTTTGGGGTCCCTGAGTGATTTCCATGATTGACGAACACCGGGGTGCGTTTATGTGTCGGTCATCAACACTCGCAGTTTTAGCCGATTCTGGCCCGTTTCATGGACTATTACTCACTCATTTGGGGTCCCTGAGCGATTTCCATTTTGACGAACCCCGGGGTGCGTTTATGTATCGTTCATCACTAATCCTAGGTTTGTCCGATTCTGGGCTCTTTCCTGGACTGTTACTCGCCGTTTTAGGGTCCCAAAGCGATTTCCATGGTTGTTGAACCCCGAGGCGCTTACGTGTCGTTCATCAACACTCGCAGTTTTTGTCGATTCTGACCCGTTTCATGAACTATTACTCAATTATTTTAGGGTCCCAAAGTGATTTCATGGTTGTTGAACCCCGGGGTGCGCTTACGTGTCGGTCATCAACAATCACAGTTTTGGTCGATTCTGGCCCGTTTCTTAGACTATTACTCAGTTTTGGGGTCCCTGAGTGATTTCCACAATTGACGAACACCGGGGTGCGTTTATGTGTCGGTCATCAACACTCGCAGTTTTAGCCGATTCTGGCCCGTTTCATGGACTATTACTCACTCATTTGGGGTCCCTGAGCGATTTCCATTTTGACGAACCCCGGGGTGCGTTTATGTATCGTTCATCAATAATCCTAGGTTTGTCCGATTCTGGGCTCTTTCATGGACTGTTACTCGCCGTTTTAGGGTCCCAAAGCGATTTCCATGGTTGTTGAACCTCGGGGTGTGCTTACGTGCTGGTCATCAACAATCACATTTTTTGCCGATTCTAGCCCGTTTCATGGACTATTACTCACTGTTTCGATGTCCCGGAGTGATTTCCATGATTGACGAACCGTGGGGTGCGTTTACAGGTGGTCATCAAAACTCGCGATTTTTGTCGATTCTGGCCCGTTTTGTGGACTATTACTCACCGTTTTAGGGTCCCAAAGCGATTTCCATGGTTGTTGAAACCCCGGGGTGCGCTTACGTGTCGGTCATGAACAATCGCAGTTTTGGCCGATTCTGGCCCGTTTCTTGGACTATTACTCAGTTTTGGGGTCCCACAATGATTTCCATGATTGGCGAACACCGGGGTCCGTGTATGTAGGAGATATGCCCTAGAGGCATTAATAATAGTTATTTTGTATCTCCAAATTTGTAATGTATGTTTAGCTTCCATGCTATAACTGCAATGATTCTCGAGTCTGCAATATCCACGAGGCTCGGAGGGAAACTCATGTGCACGTGTGGTATACTAAACGGTAAAATGTGTTCCTAGTCTTGCCTCTAAGACTGGCTCAAGTATTGCATGATGATCCTGTTTTCCTGATCATAGGCATGTCTATGCTGGCAATTTTGAGGGCACGATGTTGGTAGAACACTTGTGTTGAATCGACCCAAATTGATGTTATGCTATGAGATTCTTTCGTCACAAGTTTATGGTTAATATCATTGAGATAGTTAATGTTTGCATAATTCCTTAGACCATGAGAGTATCGAGTTCCTTCGTGCTTGCTTCGTGAACTTTGGGGTTTGTTAAACGTCATCTGTAAATGGGTGGCTATTACGGCGGCTTACGGGTTCACGGAAAAGTATGGGAAATAACAAGATAGCTCAAGATTGGGATTTGCTCCTCCAATGATGGAGAGATATTCTCGGGCCCTCTTGGTGGGGTATCCATAATCGCCTGGCCAGACACCTTGTGATTTGATCACTGGGATGCCAGAACACGGAAACGAGAAAAGAGAATAAAACCGGTAACGAGGTAACTTGCATGGTGGATAAATTGTTCATCCACAGGGATGAAATAAATCTCACCTAGGGTGTTTGTGACATATCGGAAGGAGTTCCGAGTCAATATGGGTGTCCACGGCTCCGATGTTGATCATTGATCGGAAGGAGTTCCGAGTCATGTCTATACTTCACCGAACCTATAGGGTCACACGCTTAAGGGTCATCTATCTTCTAAATACTAGAGTCTGAGAGAAAATCACCGAAAAAGTTTTGGACACCGGAAAGGTTTCGGACAACGGAATCATACCGCAGAGAGAGGTCATCGGATAAGTTTCATGATACCGAAAAGTTGTTTCGGGATATACTATTAAGTTATTGGTTTCGGCACATGCCTGATAATTCTTGGAGGGTGCCAGAATCATTCTGGAAGCTTTTCGGAATTTTTTGGGATAAAAACCGGAAATGTTCCGGAGCTGCCGGAGCCACTTCAGATGCATTTCGCAGATGAAAATCACTAAACTGGAATTGTTTCGGAACGTGTTGAAAATTATTTTAGTGAGTATTGGAAATGTTCTTACCCCACATAAATATTTTCAGTTCGAACGGACGCTGAAAAATGTCGTCGTGAATAGTGAAAGTGCTTTTTGGGATATTTATGTAGAGCTACCTTTTTGGACTTGGTCAAAGTTCTAGAAGGAAGTGGCTTACAAGGGAAGGAACCCCATTTTGGAGGGGAGGCCTAGGGGTGGCCGGCCATGGGTGGTGGAGCTCCTTGGAGCTCAACTTGGCATCCCATTTTGACCTTAACACCCTCATGTGTGACCTAATGCATGGGGTTTTTGGTAAAATTGTGGAGGCACACTACCCCTTGGCTTTCCGATAAATAGAGGAGGTGAGGGCTGCCATCTCTTCATCCCTTGCTCTCATACACATGCCATGACTTGTCTAGCTTCTCTCTCCCTCCCAGCGAAATAGTTTCGTAGAGCCGAAAGGTTGTCTGGGTTCCTGCTGGAACTAGTTCCGGACAGCGAAGCCCTGCCGGATAGCTGACACCGTATGTGTGCAACCCCGTAGAGAGATTGTAGTTTCGATCTTTTTCCTTAGGGGTTGTTCGAGTGTCCTCCCGAAGGGTTGTCCGAGTCTCCGTTCGAGTTTCGACGGTCCTCCCGAAGGGCTGTCCGCAACATCGTCCGAGGGACTATCCGACCTCCTCCCGAAGGGCTGTCCGGAGAGGCAGTACATCCTCGCGGTTGGGAGGTTGTAAATCCTAGCTGCGGGGATCTGCACCGACGATCTACACCGACTCTTATTTCGCTGCGCTTTGAGTCGGTACGGATCAGATCAAACCTTGTATGCAGTCTCCATAGTGGTCCTGTGCGTGCTCGCTACACCGAAATTTTTGTTTTCTGTTGCGTTCCCCTACAGTGGCATCAAGAGTTGTGTTATGCGTAGATGCAGGTTACAATCTAGAATACATGGAGATGTATGGGTATTGCATAATATAATTTTGGAGTAGATGAGATATATTGCTGAAAATTATTTATGCGGGTGGCAGATGAAATCTGTTACTCGATCTTCTTGTTGCTTCCCTAGAATTTGTGTATTTCTGATCCTGAAACGGCATGGTGGAATTTCACAAAGTTCTGGCAATCCGTGATCCTGATTGATCAACGAAGTCCTATCAGTTCTTTGGGTTCCATCATAGTTAAAGGAAAGATGAAATTCACAGATGAAAGGACAATGTAGATATGATCTGCATGGGGGTCATGCGTATGAAGAAGTTTAGTAAGGGGTTCGAGATTTTATTATCTCGTGCTTCATACACCCACAAAGTTAATCTAGCTACTTGAACAATCATACTTGATGATAAACGTTGGTAGTTGTGGTTTAAGTCAAAACCTTAGAAGCCACGTAAAATAAAATCTTGCATAAACCGTTTAGAGGCGTCTAACTTGGTTTTGCAGGATGGCATGTGATGTGGTATAGCAAGCTCATATTCAATTTGATTATGTATGAGATGTCTATATGATGTAAATTAACATGACCTGCGTGTCATGATTCGGCATGATGGCTGGAGCCATATGATTGTCACTTTAATGACCTGCGTGTCAACCTTATGTGATGCATTTATTTTATCCGCTATGGAGATAGCAATATTATCTGGTGCATCGACAAGGTGGTGGCAATCTTCGCAAAGGTGAACACCGACGCGAATGCCGGAGACGAAGAAATGAAAGACTTCTTTGTCAGAAAGGGCTATACCATATCATGCTATTATGAATTGCCTGAGATGTTTATCCCTTATGATGCACCCTTCTTGATTGCGCGGTAGTCGCTTTTATTAGGGTGATCTCTCACTTAAAATATCAAAGTAGTTAGTGTTCACCCAAGTGTAGCACCGTCTGAAATTTGTATCTTTTCGGGGTGCGCCATGTACACATGAGCACGAACGAATCGAGAGGAATGAGGCGGGTGAGGTCAGACCTCACAGCACGACCACTTGGTTGTCTTTGATGTTCAGGCAGGAGAGTCCTGAGCTCGGAACACGCCCATCGAAAGATGAACAAGAATCACATAGATATGTGATCGGCAAGTTGGCCTACCGATTGAAATTCATGTCATCAGTGATGAACCCGTCAATGGCATCGAATAGAAATATGGATATTGAATCACTCTAAATCAATTATGAGAGATATTGATTTGAGTGGGAGCGCACTTTAGAATAAAATTGTTTATTCACTAGTGCAAATTTCATTATAAACAAAGTCTAAGTGAAACTTGTGTTTTCCATTGTAGATCAAATGGCTCGCAACACCACGTTCAACTTAGGCCTGATGTTCGAGAAAGAGAAGTTAGCTACGACTGGAAACCACTATGCGGACTGGGTCCGTAACCTGAGGATTGTCCTCGGGAGCGCTAAGAAATTGTACGTGCTTGAAACTGCTCTTCCTGCTAAACCGGCGGCAGAGGCCCCAGAAGATGAACAAAATGTCTGGGCCACTAAGGATGATGATCACAACTTAGTGCAGTGCCTCATGCTAGCTTGCATGAGTACAGGGCTTCAAAAACGTTTTGAATTCCATAAACCTCGTGATATGATCCGAGAATTGGATGCTCTATACAAGGAAACCGCAAAGTCTGAACGATATGATATCATGAAGGCTTTGATGGATTGCAAGATGGCTGAGGGTAGTTCAGTTGGCGAACATGTGGTCAAAATGATGGGCTATTCTGAAAGGCTTAAAGCCCTGGAATTTCCACTTCCACCTGGCCATATGATGGACATGTTGCTTTCTTCACTCCCCCCGTCTTACGACGGTTTTGTCATGAACTACAACATGACATGGATGGAGAAGACACCGGAAGAGGTGCTCGCCATGCTGAAAACTATAGAAGGAGGACTGCGGAGAAATCGCAAGCAAGTGTTGCTTGTGAATAAAACTGCCAGTTTCAAAAAGAAAGGCAAGCCAAAGAAGGGCAAGGGCACCGGTAAGACCGGCTCCCAAAGCAACTCTAAGGGTGAAGCCAAGAATGAAACTGAGTGCTTCTACTGCAAGGCCACAGGACACTGGAAGAGAAACTGCAAGAAGTATCTGGAAGATAAGAAGACCGGGAAAACCGGAAAATGTATAATTGTTATACAAGTTAATGTCATTTACGTTTTGCTTGCTAGCGAAAACTCTAAGTCTTGGGTATTTGAGACCGGATCGGTTGCTCACCTTTGCAACTCGATACAGGGGCTTCAGAAGGTGCGCAAGCTAGCAAGGAATGAAGTCGTGATGCGCGTCGGGAACGGCGCTGGGATCGCCGCTCAAGCCGTCGTCATTATGCCTCTACGTCTCCCTTCAGGATTTATCTTAGAACTAAGTAACTGTTATTTTGTTCCACTGTTGTGTAGAAACATTATCTCCGGATCATGTTTGGTACACGATGGGTATTCGTACAAGTCTGAGAACAATGGTTGTTCACTTTATTGTAAGGATATGTTTTATGGATTTGCACCCATTGTTGGGGGCCTTTTCATACTAAATCTTGAATGTGGAAATGATGTCTTTAACGTGAATGCTAAACGCCTTAAGAAGGCTGTCACCACCACTTCATGCGGCACTGTCGGCTTGGCCACATCGTAAAGAAACGCATGCAAAAACTCCATAAAGATGGAGTTTTACCGTCTTTTGATTTTGAATCATTTGACACATGTGAAGCTTGCCTGATGGGGAAAATGACCAAGACGCCATTCACGGGTCATCCTGAACGGGCGGATGAATTATTGGAAATAATACATAGTGATGTATGTGGTCCAATGAACACAGGCGCACGGGGTGGATATTTCTACTTCGTGACTTTTACTGATGATTTGAGTAGGTATGGCTATATCTACTTAATGAAGCATAAATCGGAAACCTTTGAAAAGTTCAAAGAATTTCAGAATGAGGTAGAAAATCATCGTAACAAAAAGATTAAGTTTTTGCAGTCTGATCGCGGAGGCGAATATCTTAGTCGTGAGTTTGGCCAACATCTGAGTGACCGTGGAATCGTTTCACAACTTACGCCTCCCGAAACTCCACAGAGAAATGGAGTATCGGAACAATGTAACCGAACCTTGTTGGACATGGTAAAGTCGATGATGTCTCTTACAAATCTTCTGATATCTTTTTGGGGCCACGCACTGGAAACTGCTGCTCACACACTTAACAGAGCACCATCTAAATCAGTTGAGACGACACCATATGAGTTATGGAACGGGAAGAAACCCGGTTTGTCGCATCTCAGGATTTGGGGTTGTGAGGTATATGTAAAATGTTTACAACCTATCAAACTTGATCCCAGATCAGACAAATGTTACTTTGTAGGTTATCCCAAGGAAACAATTGGGTATTCCTTCTACCACCCGTCCGATAATAAAGTGTTTGTTGCCAGAAATGGACAGTTTCTTAACAAAGAGTTTCTCGCCAAAGAATTAAGTGGGAGGACAGTACAACTTGATGAGATTAGTGAATCTTCGACAACTGTTGATATGGCTAAATAACCAGAAGAAATTCCGCTAATTATCCCTGCAACTGAGCCAGAAGTTGTCGCATATGATGCGGAGACTTCAGACAATGTTGTAACTGAACCGCGCAGATCAGGTAGGGCTATCCAGCCACCTGAGTGGTTTCATAATGAAATCTTCATTCTTGAAGACGATGAACCTACGCACAAGGAAGCAATGGTGGGGCCCAGCTCAAAGGAATGGAACAAGGCCATGAAATCCGAAATGGAATCCATGTATGAAACCAAGTTTGGAACTTGGAAGAACTTCCAGAAGGCGTAAAGCCCATTGGTTGTAAATGGATATTCAAAAGAAAGATAGACGCGGATGGTAACATTACTATCCACAAAGCTAAACTTGTCACGAAAGGGTTCACGCAAGTTCCAGGAGTGGACTACGACGAGACTTTCTCGCCCGTAGCTATGCTTAGGTCTGTTCGGATATTACTAGCAATTGCTGCTTATTTCGATTATGAAACATGGCAGATGGATGTCAAAACGGCTTTCCTAAATGGAAACCTCAAAGAGGATGTATACATGATACAGCCAGAAGGTTTTGTCGTTCATAAGGATGCCCGAAAGGTATGCAAACTTCAGAAAGCCATTTATGGTCTGAAGCAAGCGTCAAGGAGCTGGAACATTCGTTTTGATGAAGTGGTCAAAGAATTTGGCTTCATAAGGAATGACGAAGAATCTTGTGTTTACAAGAAGTTTAGTGGGAGCGCAAAAGCATTTCTAATCTTGTGTGTGGATGACATATTATTAATTGGAAATGATGTGAATTTCCTTAGCGAAATAAAAGACTCATTGAAGAAAAGTTTTTCAATGAAAGACTTAGGCGAAGCGGCATATGTATTGGGCATCAGAATCTATAGAGATAGATCAAAACGCCTGATAGCGCTTAGCCAAAGCACGTACATTGACAAGGTGTTGAAAAGGTTCAATATGGAGAACTCCAAGAAGGGCCTTCACCCCATGTCACCTGGCACAGTGCTTTGCAAGAATCAGTGTCCTCGGACTCTCGATGAGCGAGTGCAAATGAATGATGTTCCATATGCCTCGGCAGTTGGTTCTATTATGTATGCCATGCTATGTACAAGACTGGATGTTTCCTATGCGCTAAGTGATCCAGGATTGGAACACTGGGCCGCAGTCAAGGGTATTCTTAAGTACCTCAGAAGGACCAAGGATTTACTCCTTGTGTACAGAGGTGATGAAGAGCTCATTTAAGTGGTTACACTGATGCAGGCTTCATGACTAACCCAGATGACTTCAAATCTCAAACTAGCTATGTTTTCATATTGAACGGTGGCGCAATAGAATGGAAAAGTTCCAAACAAAAGATTGTGGCGGATTCTACGACGGAGGAGGAATATGTTGCTGCTTCAGAAGCCTCCAAGGAGGCGGTATGGATCAAGCAATTTCTTGAAGGCCTTGGTGTGGTTCCTAGTGCCCAGGACCCAGTGGAGATCTATTGTGATAATAGTGGCGTCGTGGCTCAGGAAAGGGAGCCAAGTTCGCACCATAAGACAAGACATATTGAACACAAATGTAAACTCATTTGACATCATGTCGAAGCGGGTTTAGTGAAAGTACGCAAAGTTCACACGGATCTGAACGTGCCAGACCCGATGACAAAGCCTCTACCACGAGCAAAGCATGAGCAGCACCGGACAGCCATTGGTGTTAGGGAAGCCATGTAACTGGATTATGACTCTAGTGCAAGTGGGAGTCTGTAGGAGATATGCCCTAGAGCCATTAATAATAGTTATTTTGTATCTCCAAATTTGTAATGAATGTTTAGCTTCCATGCTATAACTGCAATGATTCTCGAGTCTGCAATATCCACGAGGCTCGGAGGGAAACTCATGTGCACGTGTGGTATACTAAACGGTAAAATGTATTCCTAGTCTTGCCTCTAAGACTGGCTCAAGTATTGCATGACGATCTTGTTTTCCTGACCATAGGCATGTCTATGCTGGCAATTTTGAGGGCACGATGTTGGTAGAACACTTGTGTTGAATCGACCCAAATTGATGTTATGCTATGAGATTCTTTCGTCACAAGTTTATGGTTAATATCATTGAGATAGTTAATGTTTGCATAATTCCTTAGACCATGAGAGTATCGAGTTCCTTCGTGCTTGCTTCCTGAACTTTTGGGTTTGTTAAACGTCATCCGTAACTGGGTGGCTATTATGGCGGCTTACGGGTTCACGGAAAAGTATGGGAAGTAACAAGATAGCTCAAGATTGGGATTTGCTCCTCCGACGATGGAGAGATATTCCCGGGCCCTCTCGATGTTATGGTATCCATAATCGTCTGGCCAGACACCTTGTGATTTGATCACTGGGATGGCCAGAACACGGAAACAAGAAAAGAGAACAAAACCGGTAACGAGGTAACTTGCATGGTGGATAAATTGTTCATCCATGGGGATGCAATAAATCTCACCTCGGGTGTTTGTGACATATCGCGAAGCAACAGGTATAGCTCACTGTAACTGGAGGTTCACTCGAATATTTATTCGTGTGAGTATAGGGGTCAATATGGGTGTCCACGGCTCCGATGTTGATCATTGATCCGAAGGGGTTCCGGGTCATGTCTATACTTCACCGAACCTATAGGGTCACACACTTAAGGGTCATCTATCTGCTAAATACTAGACAGGGAATTTGAGAGAAAATCACCAAAAAAGTTTCGGACACCGGAAAGGTTTCACACAGCGGAATCGTACCGAACAGAGAGGTCATCGGATAAGTTTCGATGATACCAAAAAGTTGTTTCGGGATATACTATTAAGTCAAATTGGTTTCGGCACATGCCTGATAATTCTTGGAGGGTGCCACAATCATTCTGGAAGCTTTTTGGAATTTTCTAAGATAAAAACCAGAAATGTTCCGGAGCTGCATGAGCCACTTCAGATGTGTTTCGCAGATGAAAATCACTAAAAAGGAATTGTTTCAGAACGAGTTGAACATTATTTTAGTGGGTACTGGAAATGTTCTTAGCCCACATAAATATTTTCAGTTCGAATGAACGTTGAAAATTGTCATCGTGAATAGTGAAAGTGCTTTTTGGGATATTTATGTAGAGCTACCTTTTTGTACTTGGTCAAAGTTCTAGAAGGAAATGGCTTACAACGGAAGGAACCCCATTTGGGGGGGGGGCTAGGGGTGGCCGGCCATGGGTGGTGGAGCTCCTTGGAGCTCCACTTGGCATCCCATTTTGACCTTAGCACCCTCATGTGTGACCTAATGCATGGTGTTTTTGGTAAAATTGTGGAGGCACACTACCCCTTGGCTTTCCTATAAATAGAGGAGGTGAGGGTTGCCATCTCTTCATCCCTTGCTCTCATACACATGCCATGACTTGTCTGGCTTCTCTCTCCCTCCCAGCGAAATAGTTTCGTAGAACCGAAAGGCTGTCTGGGTTCCGGCAGGAACTAGTTCTGGATGGTGAAGCCCTGCCGGATAGCTGACACCGTATGTGTGCAACCCCGTAGAGATTGTAGTTTCAATCTTTTGCCCGAGGGGTTGTTCGAGTGTCGTCCCAAAGGGCTGTCCGAGTCTCCGTTCGAGTTTCAACGGTCCTCCCGAAGGCTGTCCGCGACATCGTCTAGGGGACTGTCCGACCGCCTCCCTAAGGGCTGTCCGGAGAGGGGGTACATCCTCGCGGTTGGGAGTTTGTAAATCCTAGCTGCGGGGATCAGCACCGACGATCTACACCGACTCTTCTTCCGCTGCGCTTCGAGTCAGTACGGATCAGGTCAAACCTTGTATGCAGTCTCCATAGTGGTCCTGGGCGTGCTCGCTACACCGAAATTTTTGTTTTCTGTTGCGTTCCCTACAGTTTATGTGTCGGTCATCAACACACGTTGTTTTGGCTGATTCTGGCCCGTTTCATGGACTATTACTCATTCATTTGGGGCCCCTGAGCGATTTCCATGATTGATGAACCCCGGGGTGCGTTTATGTATCGTTCATCAATAATCCTAGGTTTGTCCGATTCTGGGCTCTTTCATGGACTATTACTCACCGTTTCGGGGTCCCAAAGCGATTTCCCTGGTTGTCGATCCCCAAGGTGTGCTTTCGTGTTGGTCGTCAAGACTCGCAGTTTGGGTCGATTCTATCCCGTTTCCTAGACTATTACTCAGTTTTGGGGTCCCGAAGTGATTTCCACGATTGACGAACCCCGGGGTGCGTCTATGTATCGGTCATCAACACTCATAATTTTGGCCGATTCTGGTCCGTTTCGTGGACTATTACTCATTGTTTTAGGGTCCGAAGTGATTTTCATAGTTGTTGAACCCCAAGGTGCGCTTACGTGTCGATCATCAACACTCGCAGTTTTGGCCGATTCTGGCCCATTTCATGGACTATTACTCACTATGTTGGGGTCCCGGAGTGATTTCCACGATTGACAAACACCGGGGAGCGTTTACGTGTCGGTCATCAACACTCGCGGTTTTTGTCGATTCTGACCCGTTTCGTGGACTACTACTCACCGTTTTAGGGTCCCGGAGTGATTTCCATGGTTGTTGAACCCAAGTTGCGCTTATGTGTCGGTCATCAACACTCGCGGTTTTGGCTGATTCTGGCCTATTTCTTGGACTATTTCTCTATTTTGGGGTCCTGGAGTGACTTCCATGATTGACGAACACCGGGGTGCATTTATGTGTCGGGCATCAACACTCGCAGTTTTGGCCGATCCTGGCCCGTTTCATGGACTATTACTCACTGATTTGGGGTCCCCGAGCGATTTCCATGATTGACGAACCCCGGGGTGCGTTTATGTATCGTTCATCAATAGTCCTAGTTTTGTCCGATTTTTGGCTCTTTCATGGACTATTACTCACAGTTTTGGGGTCCCAAAGCGATTTCCATGGTTGTCGAACCCCAGGGTGTGCTTACGTGTTGGTCGTCAAGACTCGCAGTTTGGGCCGATTCTGGCCCGTTTCTTGGACTATTACTCAGTTTTGGGGTTTCAAAGTGATTTGCACTATTGGTGAACCCCGGGGTGTGTTTACGTGCCGGTCATCAACACTCACAATTTTGACTGATTCTGGTTTGTTTCGTGGACTATAGCAAGGGAGCACCATTGTCCGGTGGCATTGGCAGATTTAGGTTTCTAGAGATTTGTACGCAGTACCTAGTTGGCATGATGCATGGGCTGACCCATTCTCACCAGCCCCCAATTAATCCTCTTCTATTCTGCAGAAACATCGTCATTTAGCTTCCTAAGCTTGTTCATTTTTTACCCTGAGTAGCAGGAGGACAGAGTAGTAGCTGTAACATTCTGAACCATGCATGCCAACACTAGTAGAAAAGAGGGCTTTGGTCCAGGCCGGGTTAGCCCATTAGTCCCGGTTCAATCCAGAACCGGGACTAATGGGGGCATTAGTCCCGGTTCGTGAGCCCAGGGGGTCGGCCGGGCCACGTGGGCCATTTGTCCTGATTCGTCTGGACCTTTTAGTCCCGGTTGGTGCCACGAACCGGGACTAAAGGGTGTGATGCCCATTAGTACCGGTTCGTGGCACCAACCGGGACTAAAGGTTAGACCTTTAGTCCTGGTTCGAGCCACGAACCGGTACTAATGGGGTTTGAGGCATTAGTACCGGTTCATGGCACGAACCGGTACTAAATGTCCCATTTTCAAACTCTACCCCCCC
>LR880968.1:256796-303062 GCA_904067115.1 Aegilops sharonensis | reverse complement strand
ATTTCGACTTTATTTGCAAAATCTCTCTAGAATTTAGTAAAATGGGCATAACTTTTGCATACGAACTCGGATTAAAAAGATTTTTATATGAAAAATCATCTACTCGAAAAGTTACATCCGAATTTAACTGGGGGAACCCCGTTAAACATTTCCAAAATCCTCAAAAACCTAACAGAAAAAAAGTTACGGGGCTTTCAAGATCTAGAGTGGAAAAAATCGAAAAAATTTCAAACTGTGGTCAAACAATGGTCAAACTAATTATTCTAGAATATTAGTGTTACTAAATAATTATTTCAGTTATTTTGAATTTTGGTCAAATCTAGTCAAACTATGGTCAAACATTGGTCAAACTAATTATTCAAGAAATATTAGTGTTACTAAATAATTATTGTTTTTTAAAACAATAGTTTCAAACTCAAACAGTGAAATGTGTCACTTCATGCTCAAGCAAAATTCCTGAGGGTTAATAGGATTGCCATCTTACTATTGTCAGGAAAACAACAAGTGCAGACTTGGAAACGAGGGAGAATAGAACCTGGAAGTTAAGCGTGCTCAGGCTGGGGGAGTGGGAGGATGGGTGATCGTTCGCGAAGTTAGATGATTTGAAATGATGAGGGGTGATTAGAGATTAGAGGATAAATTGAGCAGTGATGAGGGGTGGTGATTAGAGATTAGAGATTAGAGGTTAAAATAATTCAGAAATTTGAAAATAAAAAAAATCAAAAAAAATCAAAAAAAAATCATAAAATTTCCTTTAGTCCCGGTTCGTGTAAGAACCGGGACTAAAGGGGAGAGGCATTAGTAACGACCCTTTAGTCCCGGTTCAAAAACCGGGACTAAAGGGCCTTACCAACCGGGACAAAAGCCCCTTTTTCTACTAGTGCAATCTTCCTCTAAAAAAAGGAAGTACTACAAGAGAGCCTTGTTTTAGAACTGATGAAAGGAAGCATCTCCACATTTGAATTTTCCATTCCGAATGAAATCCCTGCAGACTTCTTGTTTTGGAATGGGGATAAATGAACTTTGGATGGCTGTGTGTTGTATAATACTCTGTAACTGAGGCCCCAATGTTGGTGTCAAAACCGGCAGATCTCGGGTAGGGGGTCCCGAACTGTGTGTCTAAGGATCGAAGGTAACAGGAGGCAGGGGACACGATGTTTACCCAGGTTCGGGCCCTCTTAATGGAGGTAATGCCCTACTTCCTGCTTGATTGACTTTGATGAGTATAGGGGTTTAAAAGAGTTGATCTACCTCGAGATCGTAATGGCTAAACCCTAGGTGTCTAGCATGTATGATTGTGATCGCCCTACGAACTAAACCTTCTGGTTTATATAGACACCGAAGGGATCTAGGGTTGTACAGAGTCGGTTTACAGAGAAAGGAAGGTGCATGATCTGAACGCCAAGCTTGCCATCCACGCAAAGGGGAGTCCCATCCGGACACGGGGAAAGGTCTTTAATCTCATATCTTCACGGCCCATTAGTCTGGCCCGTATCACATAGCCCGGACGCCCGAGGACCCCTTAGTCCAGGACTCCCTCACCCTCACTGCCAGTTTTCTCTACACATTACCTTTGAGGAGATTTTTTACGCAGAGAATATGAAAATGAAAATCTTATTTACAGAGCATTTGTAAATTATTTGTAATATCATGTAAAGATGTCACGATCTAAACCCACCAAAAAGTTATGCATTATCTGAAAATAGCACCGCCATCTGCGTAGTTTGCAGTTGGCGAGTTGTATTTTCCATGACATGAACTTGCAGTTACTTCCACGGTTCGCAAGAGTTGAGATAGATTGTATGCTTGACATGATGCAATGATCGCGGTGAAAGTCTGAGTAGTGTTGCAGGGATTCGAGACCGAGATCTGGTCGTCAAAGCACCGGACTAAATTTCCAGCGGTGAAAAAATGAGGCGTGTTGCAGAGAGTATGAGATGATTGTAACACGAGGGACTTCTCCTTGCTTTATTTTCTTATAAAGTTCTTAAGACAAGTGAAATTCTTTATCATACCCAAAATTCCTTTGGAAATTTTAAACAAGCGTTAGAAAATAGAGTTTCCCTTTGGTTGGTAGCTCCAAAAAAGGATGAAGTTGAGCGGAAAATGCGAATGGAGGCCGAGCATCAGGTAGGCCGGTATCCTGGCCATTCACATGCTCTAGGGATGTGTGCCCTCCCGGTATTTCTGGTTCCTGCTCCCTCGTATCGCTGCACCATCGCGTGTATTGAGGGCAGGCCAGCTAGCACAAAGGTATAGAATCTAGGCATTTGAGTAGTTGTTCTCGGTCCATTTGACTCCACATCCTCTCCATACTGAGTATAGTACATCTCCCAGGGGCACAGTCGAAGGAATCCCCGCAGGCACAGCCGACCACCAGCTCAGTTATCGCACACGTGGATTAACTGTATCCAGCAAACACTCAGCAGACACATGATGTCGATTTTGAGACTGTAAAACTAATTAACAGTCCATGCTCATTCCACGACATGGGTGAACTCGAGCCAGCAGCACTGAAATTTGTCTAATCACTGGCAATCTGACAGTCTTAACAGCCTAATTCAGATTTTTCTGAATGTTGCGTAAACAAAATCAACCTTGCAATAAAGTAGCGGTAAAACTATTACCATGTTAATGAAAATGATTTGTACATTTAATGCATCGACATTAACACACAAATCTTCTGATCGTCCAACATGCCGTTTGCACAACAATCAGGTGCAGCAATCAACGAATTATTACACACGGGTTCGACAAATTGCCCTTCATATCTCTTTTATGTTCCAATAGAACCAAATCATTTGCATTTTTTCTAACAATATAAAAAAAACACCATTAGCCACGAAAACACCAAACACCATTAGCCATGAACCAACTTCAGAACTAGTGGAAAACACGTCACCTGCACTCTCCAGGCCGAGGGACTTCCATAGACCCCGGCGTGGTGAAGCAGGTGGACTGGATCTGAAAGAGAAGCAGGCGGCGTGGTCAACCAAATCCAAATCCACAAAGTCTATCGGGGGATTAAGCATGTCTAGGGTAATTCCACGAGGTCAAGGATAACGGCAGGAGGAGGCACAGGAGCAGGATATGGGCCAAACGTGTATGCTGGGCCGATGTATTCCAGACCGTATATTGGATGCCTAGGCCGACAGCAGCCTGTCGAAAGCCTGGCGCATTTCAGATCCCAAAACTCATTGCACGGCCCAGATACCGGCCTACCTGGTGCTCGGCCTCCAAAAGCCTGCACTCGAAGTTGATAAGATATCATGGAACATAACAGGGAAACGATGCCAATTGTGTCTTCTGGTGTCCTCTGCCACAGTTTGTGCTCTCTTCCAATCAATCAAACTTCGAAAAGCATGTAACACAGCAGGTTTGTCGTAGACGCTGTTGCCGCAGTTTTTTGGTCTATATATAGAAGTGAAGAACCTTGCTATTGATCCCCTTCCTTTTCTCTTCAAAATCAACACGTTCGGTGTTCATTTGGCTCGAATACTAGTCCGTTATTTCTTCTACAGAGAAAATGGGGAGGTGCCGGGACAATGCAAAGATTACCATTTGGTTATGGACATTGAAACTCAGAAGTAGCTGGTCTCATCTTGCTAGTTTCTAGAGTATCGATCGCTTCGGCTTAAGCTGCGGTATCCATAGAAATCCATCATTTCGGTCTCTCAGCTGGTATGTCTATGATAGGAAACTTAACCAAATATCTGGTGTTTACAACCTGCAACATATGAGTTTCATTCCCATGCTAAAATTTGCATTCTGATGCACTGCGACTCTTGGTTTGTTCCCCTGTTTTGTTTCGAAACATGGTTGTGAATTTATTTGTGGATACAGCTTTTAGTTCTGCAGGTGAAACAAGAACAATTTCTGATTCACAAGTGGGCCATGCTGATACATTCTACAGTACTGAAGCTCCAACTAGTCTTGAACAAGGAGTCACAAAATTGCCAAGAAAAAATTTAGGCCCAAGGAGATTTTTGTCAGGACAGGTTGGAATCTGCCAATCTCGACACACGAATAACCGATTTTCCGCAAAAAAAAAATCACTATCTCAGCAAATCATAGCAACAGAGAGCATGAGAACCAAACCAACAAGAATGGCACACATAGATTCACCATACCGATAAGCAAAAGATGAGAAAGTAACTTGGTAAATAATTATGTTTGTTATTCCCCCTGTTCTGTTTTGGAAAGAGATTCCGGATTTATTTGCGAAAGCAGCAGGGACACAACTCCGATTCAGTTGTGGAGGTGAAACAGAAACAGATTTTGATTCGCAAATGGGGATGATGATGATGATACATTCTACAGCACCAAAAGGAGATCCAATTTTTTTTTGTCAGGATCGGTAGGGCGGAATATGCCAATCTTGCCGCCCCAAGAACCAATTTCCCACAAAAACAAAAAAAATCTAGACAATCTCTGCAAAATCATAGCAACAGTGAACATGATAACCAAACCAAGGAGAAGACGAGAAAGGAGACATGTAAATAGCATCCAAGTAGATGTATCTATAGAATCCAAATAGACGTAAGAAATGTTATCATTACTACATAACTCCTCCACGGTGTACGATATGGTAAAAGAATCCCATGTATCTTATGTTTCTTCAGTATGAATGTCCCATGTTTATGGGTCGACGAACCCAGGCCTGACTCATGTATGCCTTCCCTTTCCACTCGGGTATGTAGTTGTCCTCCTACATGACATGCTGTTAAACAGCCTCATCTCGTAATCTTCAGTCAAAATTGAGCTGCTACAAGAGAAGCTATCTTCTGCGCTGCTTCGATCCTCTTCTCGCCTCCGCTATGTGCCTCTCCATGTTGGCCTTCTCCCAGAGGCGCTTCATGACGAGATCCTCCTTCGTAAACTCGTCTGGAACACACAGATATACGATCATCTGTCAGTGCTAATGGATTCAACTCGGAGTGAACGGGGCACTTGCTCAGTGACACAGCAAATAACTTGTGACAACGAAAATAACATTGGTTGCTACGCACTACTGTATGGTTCAACCAGCAAGTTCAACGAGTGGGGCATTGGCAGTACTTACTGATACAACTACAACTACACTGCCAGACTACCATGAATGGATTGATAGTCCTTCAAGCATCTGTGGTCGTGTTGAACATCAAAAGGCGCAGCACAGCTCTTATACATGTCTAACAGGCGCATTACATGACACCTTGTCCTGTTGCGCCATTGGATGTTGTGGTTGTAACCAGCC
Source organism: Aegilops sharonensis (assembly GCA_904067115.1). Classification (NCBI taxonomy): domain Eukaryota; kingdom Viridiplantae; phylum Streptophyta; class Magnoliopsida; order Poales; family Poaceae; genus Aegilops; species Aegilops sharonensis. The sequence goes on along the minus strand of LR880968.1, from coordinate 297,826 downwards.
TACTCGTGGTTCTAAATTACCTTGTCTTTCTATCTATCAATCAAGGTTCAAAGCTTTTCCTTTTTCTCTAGAAAAATGAAAGGTCTATTTCTTTTCACAATTTAACTAGTTTTTGACTAATTGGTGTACATCTTACTTGGATTAGTTAGTATCATAAGTTAAAACAAATATCCAGTACAACATATTATAGCACATATCTGGAAACTGGAAGGTATCTGGTATAAAATCGCAATGATGACTGGAAAGGAAAAGGCACAATATTTCACAATCCCAAGAGAGAGCTGACCAAGAAGTAATATGGTATGACAAAATACTATGGTCAAACACATCAACAAATGAAGTGGTAATTACCAATATTTTGCCATGTGTTAGCAGGCATCCTAAGGGATGTCCGGGTCAAATAACACGCATCCTCCCATGCATATGGTGATTTCTTTACCCGGTATCTCCAAAACCAACAAATTTGCCAAATAAGCAGCTGCCAAGAAAAAAAAACAGTATACAGTTAACTTCAACATGCGTCAAGTAAATTTTCAAACACCATTTCAGCTATTTACAAAGAGTTGAAACCTCAGGTGCACCATTTACAATTTACTGTGTTTAAGAAACAGTCTACCAGAGATGGACTGACCTTGCCAATTAAGTAAGGCAGAAGTATCAATTGGACACCACAGAGATTCCATACAGAAGGTTTCTGAACTCCCTGAATTTGCAAGTCGACTTCATTTCTAAGCTCATCTTCAACCTTTCTACATGTGAAACAAAAACAACACTATTATGGCCTACTTGTAAGGAGATTGTACCATTAATAGTAGTATAATGGTTAGTAAGGAGATTGTACCATTAATAGTAGTATAACAAAAATGAAAGCCTACTTGTAACAGAATGTATCTTTCTAACGATGTAGTTTCTGAAAGGATGAACAACCTAAACTGGCAACAGAATCTATCAAGGTTGCTCAAATATTTCCAACAGCATGTACACAATACGCTGGTCCCTAAACTTTAAGATCTCAGTTGAATGTAAACTACAGATGGAACTGGGCAGTGCAAACCAAAGCAGCCTTCAAATTCTGAGATAGAAAATTTCAGCCCAAAATTCAGACTTATTAGATATTCTTACTTATCCATCGGCTTGTTGCCCTTTTTTTTGCTTGAAATTCCTCCTGTTCGCTCAAACTCCAATGCTTTTAACCTATTTCTGTAGGCAGGAGTTTGCTTCACACTTTCGATGGCCTGCAACAAATGCAGCACACTTTCAATGTGCGTTGTTGTTAACAAAAACGTAAGATATATTGTCATGCTAAAACATGTAGTCATCTTTCTTCATATAAATGGAGAAAATAATACATAATCTTATGTTTATGCTGGCATTCAATGACATAACAAAATGTTTATGTTGATCATTTGGTTCATAAACAGCCAGTCAGAACAGCAGCCTATAATCCGACAACCTTACTTTTGCCTTTCGGTTCCATATACATACCTGACTATACGATGTCAACTGGTTTATGTATTGGAATGCTGACACGATTAAAAGAAGGCCAATCAACACAGAACGAGTATCCTATCACAAACAGGAGGAGAGTTAGCTGTAGTGGTATATGAATGTTGCAGAGCACTGCTATTAAACATACAATTGATAGAGAAAACTAACCGTTTTATACCCGTAGTAAGCCCTGTAGTATTGAGCAGTGTTGTAGAAGAACTGAAATGAGGTCAACAAATAGCACCCGCAGATGGAATCAGTATTTAACAGTGTTCAGTTGAAAGGAAGAGCAGACTAGGCGGTCAAAACAATGTCATTAACTTATTAATACTATCTAATCTGGAGAACTTGTCCGGATCTATCAAACAGGCTACATGCTAGCCTATATAATATGTGAATAGACATGGTGTGGGTATCTGACGGAAGATATTTGTATAAATGCATTATTTTCAATGTTAGCCTATATTAGCATCATGCTCACATGTACAACTTTTGTTTCATGTGTGTTGTCTTTTTCCCATCTAAACTCTGCATTACCAAACAAGTGGACTTTCTCACAGTAAACAAGAAGGCAGAAGGTAAATTTTGCAGCCACGCAACGCACCAATAAGAATGTAAGAATATATGTTTCGTGCTGTGGAATGCGGAATGTCTACTGATTATCTGTCAAGTGATAGTCTACTCTTCACAAGTTCACAGATATTTCTCATGTGGAAGTACCAACATTCATTTGTTTTGCACATTCCAAGACTGAATGTGGAATGTCAACCATGTATCTAGTTTTCATCTATAATATTAGTGCTTGCCTTCCTGGATTTCAGGAGATCCCCTATTTGATTAATCAAAAGTAAAAATTCATGGGATTTAACGTCAGAAATAACTTCCAAGTCCCATTTAGGGGGGAAAAAAGATCTGTGCTGGTCCACCAATCAAATTGAAAATTATTCACTAGATACTTTCTCTTCTAATAATTTTTTTTCCTTAGCATCACAAGTGTACAGATAGACTATACATACATACCGAATGACTAATGGCCATGAAGCCAAATCTAACAAAAGTATCCAGAAGCTTACCAAAAAAAAAGGTAGATAAACAGAAACAGTTCGGCATGCTGAAGACAGACAAGGGAATGAAGGTTTACCTCCTCTGGATGTGCAACAGCATAGTCATACTTCTCCCTAGTTTCTTCATCTTTCAGTATCTGATAAATCAAAAAGTAGACACACTCAAGATCCAAACAGAAACTGGAAGTGCCATATTAGGAAAATAGCTTTCAAGTTGAACAGGGCAGACGAAAACAGCAGACATCAATGGGCCCCGTGAAATGAAGCTCTTCATAAGTTTTTTTCGTAGCCTAAATGATGAAATAGCTCAGTTTCATGCCAGACAAAAAACAATGAACTCCATATGAGAACTGCAGGCTTCAGAGTAGAACTACCAACAAGAGGACACAGTTGAATAAGAAAAATGTTCACGGCAAAAATTCAGTGAGCTCCAAGCCTCCAACTACATGCTTGACAGCCTAAACTAGTGTACACGACCGCGCCATCGCATGCCAGGCAGCCATTAGAGCAGCTGGTTTCACAACAGTAACTGTTTTGCCACTGCCTATTGCCTATCCCGCCTACACGCACGGCAAGCACGATTGAGCGCTAGGCGTTATGTTGTCGCCTAGCGCCTTGGCACGCTCAAGCGCATGCATAGCGCTGTAATCTCATTTTCACTCCGGTAGCCACTGTACTGAATTGTGAAACAATACCGAGTGAATTCTGTAAATATACTGGCGACTGCACGAAAAGGTCACGCGCAATACGCGGCAACTAATACATGGAATTGAAACGACAGATCTTGGGTACATAATAAGCAGTTCAGTCATTAGAAGCAGGAGGAGATGCAGAGCTGTAATAAGGGGGCGAAAGAAGTTCCAGGGCAGGGCAGATAGATATACCTCGTAGGCATTGGCGACCTTGACGAAGAGCGCGCGCGACTCCGGGTCAGGGTTCTTGTCCGGGTGGCTGCACAGCACAACGCATCCCCAAGAAATGGGTCAGGGATCTTGCCGGGGGCAAGAACGGAGGCGGGCGGGAAGGGAGGAGAAAAAGCTCACTGTTTGAGGGAGAGCTTGTAGTAGGCCTTCTTGATCTCCGACGCGTTGGCGTCCTGCTTCACCCTGCCAACGCGAGCACCCATCAGACGGCGGGCGGGCGGAGGAGGAAGCGAGGAGGGGACGGGGGGCTTACCCGAGGAGGTCGTAGCAGTCGTCCTCGTCGCAGTAGATGGCGTCGGCGGCCGGGAGGAGGAGGGCGGCGGCGAGGAGGAGGAGGAGGACGGCGGGGATGCGGGCGGCGGCGGCCATCGACGGCGGCGGATCTGCGTCGCCGTCGGAGGGGAAGTGGCGAGATCTGTCCTCGGGAGAGGAGAGGGGCCGGCCGGGTGAAGAAAGAGATAGAGAAGGAGAAGCTCATGGGAAAAAAACATTCCTCTGCCAGTTTTTTTTTTTTTTGCTTTAGCAAATTCTATTTACAAATTGTTTGAGAAAAAAAAACTGTTTTGAAACACATAATTATATCATACTACAAATTTTAGGCGGCGGTAAAATTTTGGCACCGTTACTAAAATATTCAGATTCGGCTTTGTTTCTTTAGTTAGTGTCGTGTCGGCATGGCGTGCCAAAGTTCTTGAAACGGGGAATCAATAATGCGACTGAGGGTAGATATGATGGTTAGGTTTCTTGTGGAGCCAGTTTTCTGGTGCTACTCGTTCAGTGAGAGGAGACGTTCCCGTTGATTACGAGGCACCTGTGGTGACTTCGTAAATGTCAGGATATTGCGTCGGCTCGGTATCTTGGAGATGCTTAAAAAGGTAGGCTATGCGTGCGTTTATAGAAATGAGTGTATATGCGTGTATGTGCGCTTCTACAATCGTACCGTGTTAAGAAAACATTTTTAATGGGAAAATCATAGCACTGATGAAAATCTCAATGCTTGAATGTGGGGCAAAGTGCCACAATACAAGTCAAACATACCTCAGACTACCATAGTGCGGCAAACACATGGTGTTTGGAGTGGGATCTACTCGAGTGTTTTTTTTTTTTTATCTTTTTTGTATGCATCCATAGACTTTAATCTGGAACTTTGCTTGGCATCCGATATTTATAATTCTTTTTTTTTTTTGAGGGGGGACGACATTTACAAACCTAAAATAACCGCATTTGTATTTTAATTATACAGTTCATATACATAAGATTTATTGCATAACAGAAAACGGCCTCGGGCCATTATAGAGAACATGTATCTATTTGTTTTCTTATTTTATGCTAGTAGAAAACTTATGCAACATCTGCATAGAAATCTTGAATCGTCATTCGGGCCGCAACAGGAATCCTCACCGTTTTCTGGTCCTTCCGCCAAGTAATGCTGCCAAAGGTGTAGTCCCCTTGCAGCCTCCACATAGGTGCCAACTTCACCTTAAATGAATGGACTCTGTCCGTGGCGTTGAACACGAGCACCGTCGGCTCGACCTCCATCATGACTCCAGCTGGGCTCTGGACTTCTGCGTGGTACACAGAGTCGGCCTCGCCGACATTCGTCACCGTCCTCCACACAGTGATCGGGCGCCTCAACTCAGACACCGCGATGGAGGGTAGGTTCAGGTGGTACGCCGGTAGCATCGTCGCGTCACAACTCGCATTCGTCCTCCTGAAAATGGTGCACCTGAAGAATTTGTTGTAGTCACGGGAATCGATGTCGTAGACCAAGCCGGGATCGGCTGCACCAGTGGGGTTGATGTTGCCACCTCCATAGTCAAACGGGTCAGCGGTCTTCCGAGGCAACCCTTCCGCCAGTATCGGCATGCCACGCTTGTCGGTTACACGGGCTTCATCACCATGCAAAAATAAATAAATGATGAACTAGAAACCCTTGGATGTTCTAACTCTGCGCAGTTATGGTTGGCATCTGGTGCGCGCTTTTTACCTGTGGTCATGATGGCTGATTTTATCGCGGCAGGAGACCAGTCTGGGTGCTCGGCTTTCAGTAGCGCGACGATGCCGGATACATGCGGAGCTGCCATTGATGTCCCATCCTTAAATTCGTAGGAGTTCCCCACTGCTGCCAAGATGTTGGCTCCAGGCGCAGCTATGTCAGGCTTGATAATGTCGGGGTAATGGCGTGATGGCCCTCTTGAGGAGAACGATGCCACTTTTGGTCCTGGTATCTCTTTCCCGGCAACGACGTGTGCCGGTTCGATCTTTGCCACTGCGGAGCTCCTTACAAAACAAAAAAGATTCTCTCCATTGATCAAAAGGGTTTGCTTGATCGAACTCATTGCAGAAATCTGGATGAAACTACGTACCCGGCGACGCCCCCGCCGTATTCTCTTATCTTCTCCCCAGTGTCAAGGTCCACAAGAACGCAGGCAATGCCTTGGCAAGCAACTGATGCTGTCATGGTTAAAAGGTCCGTCGTATATTGGGCGAAAATGAGAGCAGATCCCCCGCCACTTCGGACGTATCGTGACGCATAATCAAAAGTACTCACTGGTGTGCCTGCATCGTCTTTCAATGGTAAGCAGAAAAGGATTATCCCTCTCACGTCCGTGCCATTCAGTCTATCCGCGGTACACCTAAAAACACACAAAGTGAAGTTGGCTTTAGAATTGCCAGACAGATTCAGAGAACCAACATATAGCTTAATTTACTCACCCTGCACCAACTAAAAGACCCGCAAAACTGCTCCCGGATGAGTTTTTCGCTTGGTAATATAGAGATTGTCCCTGCAAAACATAGCGCCTAGAGTTAGTTTGTAGAAGATTGTGTGCACTCTCTTGTGGTTGTATGCTTATTTTTTTCCAATTAATTCTGTAGGTACGTACCACTATTTGTTGCTTGTTTCCCAGCGTGATCACCGTGGGAAATGACCGATCAACCTTGCTCGCCGCCACGGTGATGACCCACGGCGAAATATTCACAACTGTTTGTGGCCTAGGTCCATCGTTGCCGGCTATGTACACCACGGTGATCCCCTTTTGAACCGCGTGTAGAGCACCGAAGGCGAGCTGCTCCCCGCCAGTGATGGAGAGCGACAACACGTCCACTCCATCGTGGATCGCATCATCAATAGCGGCTAGCACACTCGCGATACTAAAAGAGCCAGAACCCCACCCAGACTTGTACACAGCAATGCGAGCACGCGGCGCGCCTCCTCTTGCAACCCCCTCGGCAAGGCCATTGAAGCTAGCCGCCTCCACAATCGAGCCCGCCGCGGTGGACGCACAGTGTGTGCCATGTCCGTTGTTGTCACGAGGCGAGAGTGTGTCCATCTTGAGCAACACGTCGGACACACCGGCAGTGTAGAAGCGGGCGCCGATGATCTTCCGACTGCAATTGTTGCTGCCCCAGTCTGGCCCGAGTTGGCACTTTCCTTTCCACCTTGACGGTATCGGCCCGTACCCTTTGTCGCTGAAGCTCCTCGACTCCGGCCATATCCCTGATTACCGAGTTTGTGTAAGAAATGATGCCAAATTAAAATTGGGGTGACCATCTCTGTTGAGTTGAAAAATCAATTGTTGATAGCCATCACATCAAGATTTCTTATCTCTTTTCCCTAAAGAAAGAGACTTCTTATCTCTTTTGCAATTGGTCCTCTAATTTTTTTTGCAACATTTAATTGAAATACTAACCGGTGTCAACCACCCCGATGATCACATCCTCTCCATAGTTGCTTCCCTTGAGTAGCCCATTGCTAGTACTAGTCATCTGGTAGTTGAGGCCAAGAAAGTCCCAACTTCGCGTGGTGGCCGTCGTGTGAATTTTGTTCTTTTCAACGCTGATGACATCCGGAACCTCTGCATACATACCTCAAATATAATATGATGCAAGTGAAACTCGGAGATTTATAATCAGAGTAGATGATCACGACGCTGCCGACCTGCAAGTTGTTTTGCTTGCTCTGGTGTGAGCATGGCCGCGAAGCCTGAGAAGCCGTGCTTGTAGTTGTACGTCACAGAGGCCATAGATTCTTCCTTGCTTCCGAGAAGGGTGGTGAGCATGTCATGGTGCGAAGCCACGACATGGTCCGGGTGCCCGTGCTTCACGTCACCTAGGTAAACTATGTAGAGCTAAATACAACAGATGCATGCATATATACATGCATGTAAGGGTTAGCTTGTATGGAGCGCCACCGTTAATTAACTAAATAAACAGAAATTACCTCGTATGAAGATGGATCTCTCTTTGCCGTGATGGTCTTCGTTGGTTGGTCCCAGCAATCTGGATGAAAATCCTTGTCTAGGCTATCTCGGGCCGAACATGATGGCGCTAGTGCGAGGGTGTTTATCCCTTCTTCAAGGGGTTGCTGTGGAAGAAGTTGATTTAGTCGTGAGTGTTAAATTTCACATGTTATGACGGTTTGTTCGCGATTGTCTTCATTATGCACTCTACTAAATAATCAAAAAAAAATATTTGTATGCATCAAAATAAAGAAGAAGAAGAAGAAGAAACAAATTACCCCGTGAGATGATCCTCCTTGTACTCTGCATAACAGCATGCAAAGGCAAAGTTGTAGCACCGAAGCTACGCGTGAGCGCCGAGAGGAAGAAGAGAAACCCATTGTTTTAGCTAGTGGTTCTCACGCGCACTGTGATGGGTTTCATCACTGCTATTGAGGGATCGTATTTATAGTAGACACCATAGTGTGTAGAAATGTTGCTTTAGTTGAATTTGTCAGGATTGAACTTTGGTTTTTCAGTTCAGACTTTTCTGCAGCAGAAAGTTATTGATGTTCGAATGGTCGGACTTTTCTTCATCTGAATTATTTGCAGTTTCTTTCAAGAACAAAATATGAGCTTGAGCATCAAGGTGCCCACACAGTGTCCCCAGCGTCAATTACGCTCATAATGACCAAGAGACTTTTTCTCTATGTGAAGGTTATGCATCTTCGAAAGGTTCAACTTTCCGTTATCTAGATTTCTCTTTTGTGTGTGTGTGTGTGTGTGTGTGTGTGTGTGTGTGTGTGTGTGTGTGTGTGTGTGACTCTAAATGAAATAGGCTAATAAGTTACTCTAAATGAATTGTGGATACATCTATATCCTCTATAAAAACGCAAGCCCCTATGCCAAGTTCATGACTTAAATCCAGATGAACTATCTAAGCTACACTCAATTGACTTGGCTAGCTAGGGGCGGTTGAATTGGTGAGTGGTTGATGGGCCAGCGATGCTGATCATTAAGATTACAACCCAAATCGATCAACTTCCATGCATTCATGATGGTGGAACAGTCTTGTTCGTGGATGTTATTGTCAGTGTACTAGCAGCACTACTAGTTAGCAGTTGGAGTTTGATTGATCGTGATTCCTCAACAGACGATGAGAACCTACATGTGTACGCACAGACTTGTCCAGTGAATATGTGTATCGTCTCATCATTCTTTTTTCAAGAGCAAGCAACCAAAGTTGCCTGCCATTTTCATCAAAAAGGAGAGAGTGTTACAAATTACAGCTGCGATCGGCAAGAACAGACTCTTGACAGACCCAAAGGAGAGAACACCGCACCGGGATCAACAACCCGCTGCCACCAGTAATCCTACTCCTCGTCGTAACACTAGCTGCCCTTTTCTTCCTTGCGTCTCGCCATATATTTTCATGGGCCTGATCACAAGGCAAACACCTCAGTTGACCTACACATTCCTTCATTGAACACGATATTCCGTCCAACATCGATCTTCCGTCTCGTTTAATTCAGATGACTTTTACTTACTGATCATAATTCTTTTTTGGCGTGCACTTAGTGATCACAATTAGAAGTGTATTTCACATCGAGTACTAAATTCGATAAAGTTGAAGGGTGTAAAAATTGGTGCACCAGTAGTAGCAACGTAAAAAATGTGCACTTGTCTGATCAAAATCTGGATTCTCACGTACAAGTCGCCGGCTGGATCGACCGATGGCGCACAACTCGCCGATCGAGACACCACACGCAAGCGAGATTTTTATTGCTTTTTTGATCTGGTATTACACCGTGGGGTTACATGGGTATTTAAACTAGCTAAATATATAAAAGTAGCCTATATACAAATCTTATTCGGTGACTGTTCCGTATACGTACCGTACACGGCCACAAATCATGTTTGTTTTAGCAAGGAACGCAGAGGTTCTTCTTTTCTTTCTGGTGAATTTGCACACAAGACCACACACATGATTGGATTTGGAGAGGCCACTGCTCCATCATCTTTATTGCTCCATCCAGCCAACAAGTGTCAGAGGAGGCGGTCCAGGTACTCGTCGACGGTGGTGTACTTCACGTCAGGTTACAGCTCGGTGGCCTCGACACCAAAGGACGGCTCGATGTCGAAGTTGGTCGCCCCTCACGAACACGGAGAGCGAGTGGGACAGCATCATGTTGAGAGGGTATGCCGCCTCTGCATGGTCACTCACACATGTCAACAAAGAGTGGTCAGAGATGCAACAGTTGTAGCCTCTACGTACATTCTCAAGGGAGGCACAATGATGGGATGGATGTACCCTACTCTTGATCAACTTGAGGAGATCCGGCTCTGGGATGCGAGCGATCTGGAAAGTCCTTCCCGCTTTCTTCTCCCACAGTGCGATGAGCTCGTTGTGGGACACGATGTTCGCCGGCGGCCTCATGTACATGATCTTGTTCAGGGTCCTCGTATCCTCGATCGCTCTCACCGTGTAGGCAGCTATGTCCTCTTCCACAACAAACACCCCTGCGTGCATCAATACAGATCAACACAGGATGTAACTGACAGCGCGGATTTAGAGTGGCAGGAAAAAGGATATGATGCGTGCTTACCTTTTGCAACTCCATCGCCTAGGACAGTGATCTTGTCGGACGGAGGACCAGCGCCAAGAGCCGTAACATCGCCGATGCTCACAAGGTAGGTTTCGGCGAACCCGTTGCAGCAGACATATGTATGAGGTATACCCTCCGCCTCGATCAGAGGGCGAAGGCTGATTTTACCAGCGTACAATGTGGCCGCTGGATCCACGGTGTGAACCCGCTCTGGGTCAGAGCCGAACTCAGACGGCAGGAACCTCTGTGCAGCAACTCTGATTCAGCAATTGATCGATTTGCATCCATCGTTCGATCAACAAAGAAGACAAAATGATAATCTCACTGACCTTGATGACATTGCCGGCCTCCTTGATGGCCATGACAATCCTCGTCTGCTCGTCGAGCTGAGGGGTCCCCACGGCCGAGATCACGACATCTGCACCCTTGATGGCATTTACGAGGCTGTCGTGGTCAAATAAATCTCCCTACTCTTTTCGCAAAAATAATAATAATAAATAAATAAATCTCCCAACTCTTTTCGCATAAAGATAAGGAAAATAAATAAATCTCCCTACTCATCAGACAGAAAAGAAATTAGAATCCACACAGAAAACTGTGAAAAACAAAGAGTAGCTGAAAGGAAGGCAGACAACACCAAATGATATTAATCTTATACGACCTTGATGAGAGCAACACCGGAATCAATGAAGCTCTTGAGGAGCTGCGCCTTGGCCATATCAGCCGGTGCAGCATCCCTGATGAGGACAGAGGTCGGGTGGCCGCGGCGGACACTCGCAGCAACGATATGCTTCCCAATGTGACCTGTGCCACCAATTACCAGGACTCTGCTCCTGTCTTCCTTGTCCAGCACCATAGTTCCTCCCGATTTCAAATACCAAATGCTCTGCTAGCTAGCTTGGGTGTGCTACAAGCAATTTCAAGTGGTGCGAGGATCAAACAAACAGGATCGATGCACGAGCAGCTAGGTGATGAACTGCAGCACATATATTGTACACACACCTAAGAAGTAGAGGAGCTGCCTTGCGTGTAGTGTACTACTACTCTGCTTGTATTGAAGCCTCACAGCTGCTTGTTTTTACACTGATGGGTGCATGCAGTCCCTTTTATAGGACTGTTGGCAAGGCAAGGCAAAGTTCATATTAATGTTTTTCGCAAAAAAAAAAGATTCATATTAATGTATCTACGGGAAGCAAAAACAAAACCAAAATGGCTCCTAGCTAGGTGACCTCAGCACTGATGTAAGGCAAAGTTTGAATAACGGATCTATCAGATAAACACATCTAGCTAGCCTGGGTACAAATTTAAATCCCATTTGAATATGATGTAGAGACCACCACTCTTGGTGACTGAATCTGAATGATTGATGAAAAACAAACATTCCACGTCAGCGGTCACAGCAAAGTTACCTGTAATTTATAAGAAACTTACTTAATTAGGTACGGGAGGCTAGTGCCTCTTGTCGCATCCCTTGCTTCTCTTCTCTTGCATTGCCTCAAAGTTCATACATACATGTGATCCGCTTGTAACTTTTGGATGCAGCAACTATATATTTTTGCTGCTGGCACATGCGATCATGGATGTATTCTACAGGGGCAGGTGTACCTTTCACACTAATTCGGGAATCGATCACTTGCTTCCGGCCAGGCCAGCCTGTTCTCCTTTGTCCCATGAACTAAAATACGGCTGGATACATCCGTTTCTCCGACAAGTATTTCCGGACGGTGGGAGTACATAAAAAAAGGTGCGTGCGTGCATGAATCTGAATAACAATCCATGCCTGCCTGCCCAACTAATCCGTTCCTAATTACACAATTATAAATTGTTGAATCGTAATACTACTACTAACTATTCCCNTAGCTAGCCTGGGTACAAATTTAAATCCCATTTGAATATGATGTAGAGACCACCACTCTTGGTGACTGAATCTGAATGATTGATGAAAAACAAACATTCCACGTCAGCGGTCACAGCAAAGTTACCTGTAATTTATAAGAAACTTACTTAATTAGGTACGGGAGGCTAGTGCCTCTTGTCGCATCCCTTGCTTCTCTTCTCTTGCATTGCCTCAAAGTTCATACATACATGTGATCCGCTTGTAACTTTTGGATGCAGCAACTATATATTTTTGCTGCTGGCACATGCGATCATGGATGTATTCTACAGGGGCAGGTGTACCTTTCACACTAATTCGGGAATCGATCACTTGCTTCCGGCCAGGCCAGCCTGTTCTCCTTTGTCCCATGAACTAAAATACGGCTGGATACATCCGTTTCTCCGACAAGTATTTCCGGACGGTGGGAGTACATAAAAAAAGGTGCGTGCGTGCATGAATCTGAATAACAATCCATGCCTGCCTGCCCAACTAATCCGTTCCTAATTACACAATTATAAATTGTTGAATCGTAATACTACTACTAACTATTCCCTCCGTTCCAAAATAGATGACCTAACTTTGTACCAACTTTAGTCATCTATTTTGAAACGGAGGGACTAGCTAGCTTGCAAAGACAGGACAAAGCGAATTCGTCATAGTTTTAATTTATATAACAAGGGTGAGGTTAAACGACTTCCAAAGTATTTATGTCCATTTCATCTATATGTATAAACAAAGCTCCCTTCTCGATCTGGCGCTTCCACAAGCTGCACTACTGCCTAAGTCCTGACCATTTTGGCATCAGCATCACCGGCGGTCTTTTTTAGTCCATTCTTTTTTTGTTTGGTGAGCAGTCTGTGAAACCTTACCAATCAAGTGATGCATGAATCTGATAAATAAGCCATGCCCCACCACACTAATCTGATAATTAACGACAGTGAAACCTTACCAATCATGTGATGCCCCGGTTTATATGTATATTCAGAAATCAGAATTCACCCTCGAAACCAGACAACTCTTAAAAATTCAGCAAATATTGTCCCTATCATGAAATGGATAGACGGGTAAAGTAGATATATATTGAGTCCAACCTCGGTCCGACATGTAGAAATTATTTCCCATATTTCCTTCACAGGCTCACAGCGATAACCATGAACTGGTGGTAGACATTTTGTCCCTAGAGCCCTTGAAGAAAGCGTGGCAGCTTCACATGCTTGCCGTCTTTCCTCTCGAAGAACACATGCCTGACTAGGCTTTGTTTGAAGCAGAGCCCAAGAACCTTTGGATCAATGTAGCTCCACACGAAGTTCTCAATAAGCTCGCCCTTGCTGTCACAGTGAAACAGTGTCTGAGACCAACGATTGCGACTGATCAGCAGCATATCTCCATTCTCAGACACAACCTTGCCGTATAGGCACTCGACGTAGTTATCATATCTCAGCATCTGATAACTCTGCATCTGACTCTCCGGCAGTTGAGTCGAGTACTTTGATGACCATACCTCCGCCTTGTTGTCCCGCAACACCCATGCTTTTGCGGTCATGGTACCGACATCTATCTGGCCGATGCCGAGCGTACCATCCATCTGCAGCAGATGTGCTGAGCTGCAGGCTGTGGGAGATTGGATCCACCTGAATGATTCAGCCAGTGTATCAAAAATTACGATCTTGCCGTCAAAGGCGGTGACAGTGTACCAGTGCAGGCAGTCATGTAGCAGGACAGGCGGGTGGTGGCAGGCATGAAGACGCCAGCGTGACCTGTCCTTCTTCATGGACGACGAGGCCACCGGCAGCCCGATACACCTCTGTTTTTGTCCCACGGTGAGGACATAGTAGACAACATCGTCGCTCTTGTTTGGGTGCTTCCAGTAGAGGATGCGGTACTCGCCGGACGGGTGGTGAGGGTACAGCGCGGCCACATTTCCGCCGGTCAGATCCGGTAGTGCGCACCACTGACGCGTGGCCGGGTTGCAGAGGTAGAAGCGGTGGCTGGAGTAAGATATGAGGAGGAGGCCGTCGCAGGAGGCGTGGAAGGTGAAGTTACGGCGAGTGTAGTTGTAGTCTTCGTACGCGAGGACGGGCCGGCGCGCGGCGGGGGTTCGCCGGATGTCCAGGGCATCGACCGCGGCGCGGGCGGTGTACCCTTTGCCCCTGGTACGGAAGAAGACCAGCGGGAGCGACGGCTGGCGGCTGTGGTGGGCGCCGGAGGCCAGACGGCACCAGGAGCGGCAGACCAAGCGGCAGCGGAGGAGCTCCTTGGCCGGCAGGCGGACGAGGATCTCCCACTGGAAGAGCTCGTCCGGGACGGCGGCAAGGCCGCGCTTGCACGGCGTCCCGTTCACCATGGCGACGGCGGATCGTAGGGTTTGGGCCTGAATTCCGGCGGCTGCGGATCGTACGTACGGTCTGGTGGAGAATTGGGAAATCATGGCTTGCACGAGTATTAAAGCACCAGCCAACGGTGGATTAATCCCTCTCGCGCTTTCATTGATTTTTTTAAATTAATATTTACAGATCCATCACGAATAATATGTGCAAATATTCACAGATTCAACATTTTATTGGAAATATGATTTTTCGAATCATTTGAAAAAAAGGCTCCAATGCCCCCTCCCTCCATAAGTTTGCTCCCACATTTGTTGTGCTACATATAGACGTGAAAATAATAATATGTAGAGCTAGTTCGTGAATAGACCGCCATGGCATTGTAGAAATTGGATAGGGTCCATATATGGTCATTGGGGGCCTTTTAAAAGGATCTACTAAATTTATCGAGTTGTTTTAAAGAATCAAAATTGTCGGTTATTAACGGAACTACGTACATACGGCATTTCTTGTATAGTGGAGAAGGCCTCGGGCCATCCTATATACCTAAGAGATTGATCCTCACTATCATATTTATCTTGACGTACAAGCTATTCATGGCTGCCTGAATCGAGCCCCGAGTTTTCGCAAGAAGGAGGACGATGCTGCATCACCACACGGCGCCTAGATGGCGCTGCCGCATGCCCGCAACAACTCCCTGGTGGCTGGTTCCCAGCCGCAACTGCAGCGCGTCACCGGCACCTGCAGCGCCTCGCATTGGCGTCTCCCGACCGCGGCTGCCCAACACCCACCCTGCACCTTCGCAATGCCACCAAGAATTTTGGTGATGCACGTCAGCAAACCAAAAGTTCAGGTGTGCACAAGCTGAATGCTCTTGATCCGTACAAGCTTAATTTTGTGTCTCTTTGTGTGCTGTAGTGGAAGGGAGCCGTCTCTTGGTTCCCAATGAATATTCGAGGCGGTATCTACAATATTATATCATATTTTTACCATCCTAAATTAATGTGGTTGTTAATTTCTGGTAAATAACAAATGGTACCTACAATATCACATCATATTTTTATCAGTTTGACTAAATTAATGTGGTTGTTTCATGTATATTCTGTAGGGAGGTCTCTTCCACAGTGCTCTTTGCCATTGATGGCTACCAATGAAAATATTTCAAGAGAATACCGTATATGATTATTGTTTAGTTGCTTGCATGTGATTGTCGTTCTTAAGTACATGCATAATTTAGATCTTGGTGCTTATCCATGTATAAGATATCGTGTTCTTTTGATCGCAGCGCTTTGAGACAACATGACTTGGTATTTGTTTTGGCAGGAAAAAGGGGAAATAAGTTGGTACTCTTTTTCTTTTGTTCAACATGATCTGGTATTATCTCACAAAAAATGACTTAGTATTTATTTTGGCAGGAAAAAGGGAAAAGAAATTGGTATTCTTTTGTTCAACACGACTTGGTATTTCTTTTGGCATGAAAAAGGGCAAATAAATTGGTTCTCTTTTATTCCGGTGATATTGATTGGTTTTGTTCCTATTGTGATAGATATTGGAGACCCATCACTCGCCGTCAATTATAACAAGCGACTACAATTTCCATATTTGGTTTTAGTTTTTATTCTTCGTTGAGCTGTTAATAACTATGTAGATGTGAAGATTGATTACTCATGAGATTAGTTATGTCATATCACTACGTACATTTAGTAGAAAACTTGATCACATCATTCATATTTTGCTATGTTCGTAATTATACTCCAAGTATTGGGTTCATTACAAAAAACTTAACCTTAAGATCATATATCTACTATTTGCAAACAAAGTTATTTAATTTATGTATTATCATGTGTGTAGGACCATGAGTTTCCGCAACAACGTGCGGGATACCATCTAGTTTATAGAGAATATGCACCCATTTGTTTTTCTTATTTATGCTAGTATTGGTTAAGAGCATGATTTTCTATACATATGTTCCAGCCGGGCTACATAATTATGCAACATCTGCATAGAAATCCTGAATCGTCATTCGGGCCGCAACAGGAATCCTCACCACCTTCTGGTCCTTACGCCAAGTAATGTTGCCAAAGGTGTAGTCCCCTTGCAGCTTCCACATAGGTGACAAATTGGCCTTAAATGAACGAACTTTGTTTGTGGCGTCGAAGATGAGCACTAGGGGCTCAGCCTCCATCCTGACTCCAGCAGGGCTCTGAACTTCTGCGTGGTAGACAGAGTTGACGTCACCAACGTTCGTTACTGTCCTCTGCACGGTGATCGGGCGCCTCAGGTCAGGCACCGCGGTGGACGGCAGGTTTAGATGGTATGCTGGTAGCACCATCGCGTCACAGCTCACATTCGTCCTCCTGACGATGGTGCACCCAAAGAATCTGTTGTAGTCGCGGGGATTGATGTCGTAGACCAGGCCGGGATCAGTCGTGCCGCCGGGGTTGATGTTGCCACCTCCGTAGTCAAATGGGTCGGCCGTCTTCCGCAGCACCCCTTCCGCTAGTATGGGCATGCCGCGCTCGTCTGTTACATGGGCTTCACCACCATGCAAAAGAAAAATAGATGAACTAGGAATCCTTGAATGTGCTACCTCTACAGAGTTATGGTTCATATGTGCTGCGTGCGTTTTACCTGTGGTGATGATGGCTGATTTAATCGCAGCAGGAGACCAGTCTGGGTGCTGAGCTTTCAACAGCGCGACGATGCCCGATACGTGTGGGGCAGCCATCGATGTGCCGGAATTAAATCTGTAGGAATCTTTCACTGCTGCCAAGATGTTGGCTCCAGGCGCGGCTATGTCAGGCTTGATAATGTCGGGGTAATCATGTGATGGCCCTCTCGAAGAGAAGGATGCCACTTTTGCCCCCAGTACCTCATTCCCCACAACGGTGATCTTTGCCACTGGAGAGCTGCTTACAGAACTATAAAGATTAGAAGGGTTTGCTTGTTCAAATTTATTGAAGAAAATTAAGAGAGATTACGAACCTGGTGGCAAACATGTATTCGAAGATTTTCATCCCAGTGTCAAGGTCCACGACAACGCAGGGCAAACACGTTGCCTGGAGATAGAAGGTCCGTCGTATATTGAGCGAAAATAAGACCAGATCCCCCGCTGTTTAGGACATATTGCACCGCCTGGCTGAAAATGAATTTTGGAGCGATCGCGGTTTGATCATACTCCCTCCGTCCGGAAATACTTGTTGAAGGAATGCATAAAAATGGATGTATTTAGAACTAAAATATGTCTACATACATCCATTCCTCCGACAAGTATTTCCGGACGGAGGGAGTATAACTGTATGGGTAAGCATAGCAGGATTTTCCCTTGCACGTCCGTGCCATTAAGACCTTCCGCACTGCAGCTAGATACAGAAAAGTAAAGTGAAGCCGGCTTTAGAGTTTCCACACAGACTAAAAGACTAGTACTAACAATTAGCTTAACTGAGTATTAAAAACCCAAATAGGTCAATTCACTTACTCGGATGTAGCTATAAGACCTCCGAAACTGCTCGTGGAGGAGTTGTTCACGTGATAGTAGAGAGACTGCCCCTGCAAAACAAGATGATTCTTTATTTCTGTTTCATTTTCCTGTTAGTTGAGTAGGTACTTACCAGTATCTGTTGCTTGTTTCCGAGCGTGATCACCGTGGGGAACGATCGATCAACCTTGCTCGCCGCAACGGTGAAGTGTTCCTGATGGTCTGTGGTCTAGGCCCATCATTACCGCCCGCATACACCACGGTGATATATACCCTTCTGAACCGCGTGTAGAGCGCCGAATGAGTTCTCTTCACTGGTGAGGGACAGCGACAGCACATCCACTCCGTCGTAGATCGCGTCGTCGATGGCGGCTAGCAAAACCGCCGTACCAACGACTCCGCGAGCGCCCCAGGCTGACTTGTACACTGCGATGCGAGCACGTGGCGCACCTCCTCTTGCAACCCCCTTGGCAAGGCCATAGAAGCTAGCCGCATCCACGGCCGAGCCTGCATGCTGCGCTGGACGCACAGTGTGTGCCATGGCCGTTGTGATCGCGAGGTGAGAGTGTGTCGGTCTTAAGATGCTCCTCGTCCACTCCTGCGGTGTAGAACCGAGCGCCGATGATCTTGCGGCTGCAGTTGTTGCTGCCCCAGTCTGGCCCGAGTTGGCACTTTCCTTTCCACCTTGACGGTATCGGCCCGTACCCTTCATCACTGAAGCTCCTCGACTCCGGCCATATCCCTGATTAGTAAGTTTTTACAAGAAATGGTGCCAAATTAAAATGGGGGGTGACCATCTCTATTAACTTGGAAATAATTATTCTTATTCAATAGCTGATAGCCTCTCTCTCTTCTCCTTAAAAAGGACGTACACTTATCTGTTTTGCACCCGGTCGCCTGAAAAATTGCAACATTTAATTAATACTAACCGGTGTCAACCACCCCAATGATCACATCCTCTCCATAGTTGCTTCCCTTGAGTAGCCCACTGCCAGGGCCAGGCATCTGGTAGTTGATGCCAAGAAAGTCCCAGCTTCGTGTGGTGGTTGTCGTGTGGATTTTCTTCTTTTGGACGTTGATGACCTCCGGAGATTCTGCACACATGCCTCACGTACATATACTATAATGCAATTGAAACCGGGAGATTTATAATTAGATTAGATGGTAACGACGCTGCCGACCTGCAAGTTGTTTTGCTTGCTCCGGTGTGAGCATGGCGGCGAAGCCTGAGAAGCCGTGCTTGTAGTTGTATACCACCGAGGCTATAGATTCTTCCTTGCTTCCAAGAAGAGTGGTGAGCATGTCATGGTGTGAAGCGACCACGTGGTCGGGGTGGTCATGCTTCACTTCGCCCAGGTAAACTATGTAGAGCTAAATACAACAGATGCAGGCATACATGCATGCAGAGGATTATCTTGTATGGAGCGCCACCGTTAATTAATTAAATAAACATAAATTACCTCATATGAGGAGAATTCTCTCTTTGCCGTGCTGGTCTTCATTGGTTGGTCCCAGCAATTTGGATGAAAATCCTTGTCTAGGCTATCTCGGGCCGAACATGATGGTGATGTCACGGGGGTGTTTATCCCTTCTTCAAAGTGTTGCTGCAGAAGAAGAGGATTTAGTGGTGGGTGTTAATTTCATATCTTCTAATAGTTCATTCGTGATTGCCTTTGTTATGTACTCTACTTAATAATCAATGAAAATTGTTGTATGCGTCACAATGATGCAGAGGCAGTGGGTTCAACCTCCTTTACAAAAGAAGAAGAAGAAATAAACAAATTACCTCGTCAGATGATCCTTCCTCTACTCTGCATAACAGCATGCAAACGCAAAGTTGTAGCATCGAAGCTATGCGTGAGCGCTGAGAGGAAGAAGAGAACCCCATTGTTTCAGCTATTGGTTCTCATGCACACTGTGATGGGTCTATCGCGGCTATGGAGGGATCGAATTTATAGTAGACGTCGTGGTGCGTAGAGATGTTGCTTTAGTTGAATTTGTCTGGATTGAACTTTGGTCTTTCAGTTCAGACTTTTCTCCAGCAGAAAGTTATTGATGTTCGAATGGTCTGACTTTTCTTCATCTGAATTCTCCTCATATGCAGATATGTTATTGTCAGTGTACTAGTAGCACTACTAGTTAGCAGTTGGAGTTTGATTGATCGTGATTCCTCAACGGACGATGAGAACCTACATGCGTATGCACAGACTTGTCCGGTGAATATGTGTATCGTCTCATCATTCATTTTTCAAGAACAAACAAGCAGAGTTTCCTATCATTTTCATTAAGAAGGAGAGAGTATTACAAACTACAACTGCGCGGTGAACAGACTCTTGACCAAACCATAGGGCGAGGAGGGCTGAAGCTCTCCACAGCACGGGGTGGCCGAAGGAAGCAAAAGTGGCCGAAGATTTGAGGAGGAGGCAGGGGAACGGCGGGCGCGCACGGAAATTTCCCTCCTGCCAAGTCGCGCATGGGATAGAGGAAATCGCAGAGGAGGAGGGGAAAACTAAACATTTGAGGACTGTGGGGCAATGTTTAGAGCTCCCCGCAAAAAAAAAAAATTGCGGGCCGGATATAATGTACCTGCTCAGGACGTTTTTTTGTCCTGGTAGCGTACATCGGCGGTTAATTTGCGAGATCGACAGATAGAGCGGCTCTGCTAGAGTTGCTCTTAGACTACCATAGTGCAGCACAACATGGTGTTTGGAGTGGAGTCCACTCAATTGTTTTTCTTTTTCCTAATTTTTGTGTGCATCCATGGATTTTAACTCGGAACTTTGCTTCACATCTGACCNGCAGAGTTTCCTATCATTTTCATTAAGAAGGAGAGAGTATTACAAACTACAACTGCGCGGTGAACAGACTCTTGACCAAACCATAGGGCGAGGAGGGCTGAAGCTCTCCACAGCACGGGGTGGCCGAAGGAAGCAAAAGTGGCCGAAGATTTGAGGAGGAGGCAGGGGAACGGCGGGCGCGCACGGAAATTTCCCTCCTGCCAAGTCGCGCATGGGATAGAGGAAATCGCAGAGGAGGAGGGGAAAACTAAACATTTGAGGACTGTGGGGCAATGTTTAGAGCTCCCCGCAAAAAAAAAAAATTGCGGGCCGGATATAATGTACCTGCTCAGGACGTTTTTTTGTCCTGGTAGCGTACATCGGCGGTTAATTTGCGAGATCGACAGATAGAGCGGCTCTGCTAGAGTTGCTCTTAGACTACCATAGTGCAGCACAACATGGTGTTTGGAGTGGAGTCCACTCAATTGTTTTTCTTTTTCCTAATTTTTGTGTGCATCCATGGATTTTAACTCGGAACTTTGCTTCACATCTGACCATTACAAAACCGTAATACTCACATCTGTCCCCCTTGTTGTTTTCATACAACCCATGATTGTTTAGAACCGTCGTGGTTGTACTTATGGTCCGTGTCTACCCAGGATAATTATATAGTTATATTACAAATACAATTTCTTGCATAATGGAAAAGGCCTCGGGCCATTATAGAGAATATGCATCCATTATTATTATTATTATTATTATTATTATTATTATTATTATTATTATTATTATTATTATTATTATTATTATTATGATTTATGCTAGTATTGATTAAGAGCACAATTTTCTATACATTTACTTCACCCGGGCTACTTATGCAACACCCACATAGATATCCTAAATCGTCATTCGAGCTGCAATAGGAATCCTTACCGCCTTATGGTCCTTACGCCAAGTAATGCTGCCAAAGGTGTAGTCCCCTTGTAGCTTCCACATAGGCGACAACTTCACCTTAAATGAATGAACTCTGTTTGTGGAATTGAACACGAGCACTAGCGGCTCAACCTCCATCCTGACTCCAGACGGGCTATGGACTTCTGCATGGTACACAGAGTCGACCTCACCAACGTTCTTCACTGTCCTCCACATGGTGACTGGATGCTTCAGCTCAGACACCGCGATGGAGGGCAGGTTCAGTTGGTATGCCGGTACTTTGGTCGCATCACAACTCACATTTGTTCTCCTGACAATGTTGCACCTGAAGAATCTGTTGTAGTCACGGGCATCAATGTCGTAGACCAAACCGGGATCCGCTGCACCATTGGGGTTGATGTTGCCACCGCCGTAGTCGAACGGGTCGGCAGTCTTCCGTGGTAGCCCTTCCGACAGTACTGGCATGCCGCGCTCGTCCGTTACATGGGCTTCAGCACCATGCAAAAATAAAAGCAGATGAACTAGGAATCCTCGGATATTCTACCTCTACAGAGTTATGGTTGGCGTATGGTGCTTGTATTTTTACCTGTGGTGATGATGGCTGATTTTATTGCGGCAGGAGACCAGTCCGGGTGTAGAGCTTTGAGTAGCGCGACGACACCCGATACATGCGGAGCCGCCATTCCGGACATATTGTGCCGCCTGCGCGAAAGTCCTGAATGTTGTGAGCGCATCTTGATCACCTGGCAGTGGTAAGCAGACAAGGATTATCCCTCTTACGTCCGTGCCATTAAGTACATCAGAAGTACACCTAAAAGTGCAAAGTGAAGTTAGCTTTGGAATTGCCAAATACTCCTACATAAAAAAAAACAGGTAGCTGAATTAACATACGGCCGCTTAGTAAAGAGAAGATCTGTGAAACTGCTCCCGGACGAGTTCTTGGCTTGGTAATAGAGGGACTGTCCCTGCAAAACAGAACGGCCAGAGTTAGTTTGCTGAAGAAATTTAATGTATACACTCCGTTGTGGTTCTTTAGATATGTTCATTTTTTTCACCATCAATTATGTAGGTACGTACCACTACTTGGTGCTTGTTTCCCAGCGTGATCACTGTGGGAAACGACGGATCAACCTTGCTCGCCGCCACGGTGATGACCCATGGCGAACTGTTCCTAACTGTCTGCGGTCTAGGCCCATTGTTGCCGCCGGTGTACACGACGGTGATTCCCTTTTGAACTGCGTGTAGAGCGCCGAAGGAGTTCTCCTCCATGTCATTGAGGGAGAGAGACAAGACGTCCACTCCATCATAGATCGCGTCGTCGATGGCCGCGAGAAGGCCTACCGTGCTGCCGGTGGCACGGCCGTCGCCGGTGACCCAGAGGGTCTTGTACACCGCAATGCGAGCACGCGGCGCGCCTCCCCGTGCAACCCCCTGGGCAAGGCCGTTGAAGCTGGCCGCCACGGCCGAGCCTGCTGCGGTGGACGCACAATGCGTGCCGTGGCCGAAACGGTCTCGAGGCGAGAGCGAGTCTATCTTGAGGCTTTCGTCGCGCACTCCAGCGCTGTAGAACCGTGCGCCGATGATCTTGCGGCTGCAGTTGTTGATGCCCCAGTCTGGCCCGACCTCGCACTTTCCTTTCCACCTTGACAGTATTGGCCCATACCCTTCGTCGCTGAAGCTTCTCGACTCCGGCCATATCCCTGATTAGTCGGTTTATATAAGAACTTTTTTTTCTTTTCCTTTTTTTCTTTTTTTCGAAAAGGGGAGTTCCCCGGCCTCTGCATCAAGAGTAATGCATACGGCCATCTTATTAACCAAGAAACAAATTATGCCAACAAAGTTCCAAAGTCTCAAAAAGGAAAAAGCAGCCCACACAGAGCGCAAAAGGCTAGATACACAAACTATTCAGGAAAAGATGCCACAACCGGCTGGCTAAACAAGGTAGGTAAACTAATTGCCTATCCTATTACATGACCGCCATCCAAACTGGTTGAATATATCCCGAGCTACCATCTCCCAACGGATAGACCCAGTAACCAAATGCTCCCTGGCCTCCATCGGAGTGAGTAGCGACCACGAACGGATCACTGCCGTAGCTCGGAAAATAACCTGCAAAAAATGAATCCGTGATGTTCTGTAAAAAACCAAATCATTTCTGCAAAGCCAAATGGTCCACAGCAAAGCGCAGACTCCAACCCGAATATGTCTTGCTAAGGTAGACTCAATCCCATTAAGCCAAGTCCCAAATAAAGCATTAACAGTAGTCGGTGGAGTAATATTGAAAGCAATGTGGACCGTCTGCCAAAGGACCTTGGCCAACGGGCAATCAAAAAAGAGATGCTTAATCGTCTCATCCCGATCATAGAAACTACACCTAGTAGGTCCTGTCCAATTACGCTTTATTAAGTTGTCCTTTGTTAGAATAACTTGTTTATGGACAAACCACATAAACACTTTTATTTTCAAAGGAACTTTGACATCCCAGACATTCTTGGAAGTTGGAATGGAGTTCGAATTGATAACATCAATATACATTGACCTAACTGTAAATACTCCAGACCTAGTTAACTTCCAGCGTAATTCATCAGGTTGGTCAGAAAGTTGAACCTCCATTAGTCTCCTAACCAAATGGAGCCAAACTTCCCAACGATTGCCCGCTAGCGACCGTCTAAACTGAATATTAAGGGGGATAGAATGAAATACTGTAGCCACGAACACCTCACGTCGTTGAGCAATACGATATAAAGACGGATATTGAATGGCCAAGGGTGAGTCGCCAAGCCAAGTATCCTCCCAGAAACGTGTAGTAGCCCCATTTCCAATAACAACTCTTGTCCTACTGAACAGTAGTTGGTTGACTTTCATGAGTCCTTTCCAGAAAGGCGAGTCAGTCGGCCTAACTATTACCTGGGACAGCGTTCTAGTCTGGAGGTACTTGCTGCGAAGGATCTGCGCCCACATGGCTTCAGTCCCTGAAGCGAGCTTCCACAACCACTTACTAAGAAGGCATCTGTTCTTAACTTCAAGATTCTCAATACCAAGCCTCCTTGGTCTTTGGGTCGACAGATGATATCCCACTTAGCAAGCCGGTATTTTCTTTTAAGTTCATCACCCTGCCAAAAGAAGCGTGATCGATAGAAGTCCAGTCTTTTCCTAACACCAACTGGGACCTCAAAGAACGATAAGAGAAACATAGGCATACTCGTGAGCACCGAATTTATCAAGATTAACCGGCCTCCGTATGACATGAGCTTACCCTTCCAGCAACTCAGTTTCTTCTCAAATCGGTCCTCGATACACTTCCACTCTCTGTTTGTTAGCCTACGATGGTGTATCGGAATACCAAGGTAAGAGAAGGGCAAACTCCCCAACTCGCACCCAAACAATTGCCTATAAGACTCCTGTTCGTCTTTGGCTCTACCAAAGCAAAACAACTCTTATGAAAGTTAATCTTTAACCCGGACAATTGTTCAAAGAGGCATAACAACAACTTCATATTTCTCGCCTTGGCCAAGTCATGCTCCATAAAGATGATTGTATCATCAGCGTATTGAAGGATGGATACACCTCCATCAACCGGATGAGGTACCAAGCCACCCACTTGACCACTCTCCTTAGCCCTTCCTATCAAAATTGCTAACATATCCACCACAATGTTAAACAGGATAGGGGACATCGGATCTCCTTGTCTGAGGCCTTTATGAGTCTGGAAATAATGACATATATCGTCATTCACTTTAATTCCCACACTCCCCTTTTGCGTAAATGATTCGACCTTCCGGCGCCAGGCATCATCAAAACCTTTCATACGCAATGCCTGTTGGAGGAATGGCCACTTGACCTTATCGTACGCTTTTTCGAAATCCACCTTAAAAATTACCCCATCTAATTTTTTGGAGTGAATTTCATGGAGCGATTCATGAAGGACAACCACCCCTTCAAGGATGTTTCTGTCCGGCATGAAAGCAGTTTGGGCTTGTTGCACCACAGAATGCGCAATCTGTGAGAGCCTATTAGTCCCGACCTTGGTGAAGATTTTGAAACTAACATTGAGGAGGCAAATCGGCCTGAACTGCTCAATTCTCACAGCCTCCGATTTCTTAAGGAGCAATGTGATAGTTCCAAAATTCAAGTGAAATAATTGAAGCTGTCCAGAGAAAAGATCCTGAAACATAGGTAACAAATCCCCTTTAATAATGTGCCAGCACTTTTTATAGAACTCGGTCCGGAACCCATCCGGTCCGGGAGCCTTATTGTTTTTCATTTGTGTAATAGCATCAAACACCTCCTTCTCCAAAAACGGGGCAAGCAAGATATCATTATCGGCAGCCAACAATTGAGGTACATCCTCAGTCATAGACTCATCGAGGGTCACACAATTAACCTCTGGAGGTCCAAATAACTGCTTATAATACTCGATAATAGAAGTTTTGAGATTATCCTGCCCAACAATAGTACCCTCATCTTGTTCAAGTTGGAAGATACGCTTCTTTCGGTGCTTGCCATTGGCAATGAGGTGAAAGAATTGAGTATTGGCGTCCCCTTGGACCACTTTGCGAACCTTAGCTCGCAACGCCCACTTCAACTCTTCTTCGCGGAGAAGTTCTTTCAACCTCTTCTCAGCCTTAGTTTTAACCTGGAGCTCAGCAGGCAACAGAATCGCGGATTCAGCTTTTATGTCCAGGGCCTGCACAAGAGAAAGGAGCCTATCCTTCTCAATCTTATACACCCCACTGAGGTGCTTAGCCCAACCCCGTAAGAAACTTCTCAAATGCCTAATTTTATTCCGCCAACGCTCGACTGCCGTCCTACCTCCTACACCCTTAACCCATTCCCTGGCAACGAGGTCTAAGAACCCCTCACGTTCGAACCAGGCCATCTCGAATGAGAAGGTGTTTTTGTTTCCCACATGGTTCGGCTCCCCGGAGTCCATGAACAGTGGTGTGTGATCGGATATTCCCCGCAAGAGAGCTTGTACCGTGACAAGAGGCAACTTCTGTTCCCACTCCACGCTTGCGAGAACTCGATCAAGCTTTTCATACGTCGGGTTTGGCAAAGCATTGGCCCAGGTAAACTTTCTACCAGAAAGCTCTATCTCCCTCAGATCCAAGCTCTCAATAATGGTATTGAACATAAACGACCATCTGCTGTCAAAGTTATCATTATTCTTCTCCTCTCTCCTCCGAATGATATTGAAATCACCCCCAACCAACATCGGGAGCTGTTTGGACCCACAAATTCGAACAAGGTCCGCCAGAAACTCCGGTTTGAGCTCCGGCTGTGCGGCACCGTAAACCGCCACCAAAGCCCAGTTGAAACCATCAACTTTTGACCTAACCCGAAACCTAACCGCAAAATCGCCCATCACTACACTCCGTACCTCAAGGGAATCGCATCTTACTCCCAGCAAGATACCTCCCGATCGTCCTCTCGGAGGTAGGCAATGCCAGTCGAAATCAACACCACCCGCAAGAGAGGAAAGAAACTGAGGAGCAAAATTATCTCTACCAGTTTCAGAGAGAGCACTGAAATCTAATCGATGCTCCAGAGACGCCTCAGCGAGAAACCTTCTTTTAGCCAAGTCCTTGAGACCTCTGCTATTCCAAAAGATTCATTTCATAAGTCATCATGAAATTTTTTCGCTGTACGAATCCTAGCACTCCTACGTACGCGGATGCGGGATACACCTTCCGCTTCCACTTAAGCTTGGGTTTATCATTGTCCACCATCCGGTCCTCATAACCGGACTCTGATGGTTGATTCACTACAACTTCTACACTAACCTCCTCCTCGTCGGACTCATTAGTGGATGGTGCAAGGTCCGCACACAAATTATCAACCACTCTCACCCCCAACGCATCCATCTCAGCATCATTCATAGGTCTCACTGCCGCTAGGTTTCGAATGGTTTCTAAAGCGCGTTCCGCTTCCAGATCAAGGAGATCATTAACCGAGTTGGAAATTTCAGAATTGGAATTCCCTAGCGAAACCCCTACCTGATTTGCATTATGAATAATCTCATCAGTAGAAAAATGCAAAATGAAATTGGTTAAGTTGACTGACATACCGGTAGTGACCTCAATGTCACGAAGCTTGGCCGCCCTCATAGCGCACCTCTGCTGCATGTCATCAACCTCCGGGTGGTCCTGGAGACGAGAACTCATCCGTATCCCTTAGAGACCGGGTCGGGGATCCCGCCGAAAGCAATAACCTCCTCCCGAGTAACGTCACTCGCAGGAGGCAGCGGTGGAAGGCTCCCACAGCGAACGGACAGGAGGCCGGATGAGGTAGGTGCCGGCGCCGCCTGCCCGAGCACCCCCTCCGCCCCAACCCTCAAGCCTGAGGGCGTCACCATCCCGACAACCGAAGGCGAGGGATGGACCGGGGACACCTGCCCCAGATTCCCGCAACAGCCGGTGCCGAAATGGAAGGGTCTGAGGCCACCTGCCCCAGACGGCCTCCCTCATGGCCGGCCAGCGACGTCAAAGCTGGCGACGCCGGAGCCACCTGCCCCTGACAATCGCCAGTCAGCACAGGAGAGGCTACCACAGCCGGCCCCCCTCCCGAAAAAATCTCCTCCCTCCCGGTAGGCCCGACCGGAGTAAGAGGAGAAGGGGGCGCCGAGGCCACCTGCCTCGAACCCCCCGCCAAGCTCGGAACCATCACCTGCAGCTCAGCCGTCACCACAATATCCGAGGGAGGCGGGAACACTATCTCCGGATCGCCCTCCGCGCCAGAACCCTCCACGCCCGGGCCCTCAAAGTCCAGCGCAGGAAAAGAGTGCTCAAAAACCTCCAAAGACTCCATCCGCTCGCTCCATAGTCTCGGAGGTGCAGTAGCAGGCTCAATGGATCCAAATCTCAGAGTGGTCGATGGCACAGAAGAGGGAGGCGCCATCCCCCCTCCAGTCGTCTGAGCCACTGACCCCGGTCCCTCGGCCATCTCTCGACCAGGATCAACGGCCGGAGTCTCCTTGCCTCCCGTGCCATCATCACCCTCGTGCATATCAACATCCGCGGCAGCAGGTGCCTCAGCAAACAGGCTGTCATCCTCAAACTCAATCTGAAGGTTATAGACCTGGCCGCGATAAGCCCACTTAACCATATCCGGCACAAACTCAATGTCCAAAATACTGACCAGAACGCGAGCAACCCCCTGAGCTCTAGTGAAGGCCATATCCACTCGCTCGGGCTTTCCCACCAAGATACCCAAACTAAAGGGCTTTAGTAAAATGCGATCACCACTGTCAAGCCTAGGATTCGAACCCTAAAGGGCTGGGGATATCATTGTCCTCCTAACCATCTAACCACAGATTGATCCGCAAGGAAGAGATGGATTGATAGGAAGACAAGAAGCGAATAGGATGAGAAAGATACGCCCAAATAAATAATTGCTAAAATATGTTTTACCATTTTCTCATCCAAACTAACTGGATTACTAGGAAAACCAGTTTTTCTGAAAATCCTGCTAAAACACATTTTAGTAAAATTAGACGTTAATTTTGTTTATCCAGACAACCATTTAATGACCGCGAACCGTAACTAGAGGTGTAATGTCACATCCCACGCTAATTCTTAAAGAGCCAAAGTGTGATAAGAAACCTCAACATTGCGTACACTATATTTAGGCTAGGCCCATAGACTGCACATGGGCTTAGCCCATGCGCTTTCCTCTTCGGCATGATTTTTTTTCGGGTCTTTTTTGTGTTTTTATTTTCCCCCTGCTTTTGGTTTTGTCCTGGTTTTATGTTTTCTAGGTTTTTCCTAGTTTTTCTATTTCACCTGATTTCTCGGGTTACGTTTGGCACAAGCATGTGCTTCCGCATGAAGTATAGTTTTGCTTCTACCGTGAAAGCAACATTGTGCTTCCTCAAAAAGTGAAGCAGATGTGCTTCCGCGTGAATCACAATTATGCTTCTGCATGGAGCACATTAGTGCTTCTGTGCTTTTCAAAAAGTGAAGCACATTTCAACTTGTGTGTGCTCCCGTGTGAAGCACATATCTGCTTCTGTGCTTCCCTTTGGGAATCACATGTTGTGCTTCGTGCATCGTTTCCTTGTTTAAGGTGTAGTTGTTGTGGGAACCATCTCGTCGTCCGGGTATTGTCAATGACAATGGTAGTAGTTGAGGTTTTACTGCAGTGGGTCGTTCACCTCGCCTTCATCTCTATGGGTCTTTTTCTTTTTTCTTTTGGGCAATATCCATCCTAGTCGTGCAGACGCCGGGTGTGTACTCAATTATGTTTCTATCAACTTGATGCGACATTATGAGGCAATAAGAATACCCTTTATCGAAAAAGCTAGCTCCATAGTTACATACCATTAACTATCGCTTGTTTCCCAATGTGATCAACGTAGGGACGATTGCCCAATCTTGCTCGGGCGACCCATCATGAACTGAACTGTTCTCAAGGCTCGGTGGCATTTTTCAGGCTACACTAGTGTTGAAAACACTCTTATATCATGGGACAGAGGGAGTAATTAGTTTTTAGTCCTGCCGGGTCACTGTATCAATATTATAGTTATCTCCTGGTCCTCTAAAATGTACTCCCTCCGTCCGGAAATACTTGTCATCAAAATGGATAAAAGGGGATGTTTCTAGACGTATTTTAGTTCTAGATACATATCTTTTTATCCATTTTGATGACAAGTATTTTTGGATGGAAGGAGTAACAATATTCAGTTAAAGCACAAGTGTGACATATTTCGCATGACATATATAGATGCGAGACAGTTCGCTGAATTGCTCTCCAACGTACGTACGAAGCTAGACAGTGGCTCTAACCCACTGCCAGCAGTTCCAGGCATTTGATAGTTGAGCCCAAGAATGTCCCAGCTCCGTGTGGTGCTCGCCCTGTGCCTTTTGCTCCGCTGGACACTGGTGACCTCAGTAAACTCTGCACATGCATTATCACCAATGGCATCAGAAATGGCCGTGCAAAGCAAAACCGAGAGATGATCCTCCATGTACTCTGCATGACAACATGCACGGCCAAAGCAACAGTAGCAGCACTGAGGCTACATGGTGATGAGGGCACGAGGGGGAAGAAGAGAGGAACTCCATTGCCATTGCTTGTTTGAACGTGAGATGTATTGTGTAATGTGATGGCGGTAGCGGAGCATGAACCCTATATATTTAAGAGATTCAACCCCACTAACTTCTTTATCCCAACATGCAAGCATCATCATACAATTATGGATGAGATAAGGTCCACCTCAACATGCAACCATACATGGGAAAAGACCCACCACCACAAGCAACCATGCACGGGAAAAGATTTTTATTTTATTAATTTAATTATATTCAATATATATTTTACAACTACACATAATCAAATACAATAAATTATATGTTTTTTTTAATTTTGGTTCATGTGTTATTTCTCTAAATATTTATATTCCACCCAATAAAATCTCATTAAAATATATTGCAACCGATTCCGCAGCAACGCGCGGGGTATCATCTAGTTTATAAAAGATGCATGATGTGTCTGCTCCCCCCCCCCCCACAGGGCCACTCCTGATCACTCCAGTTTTATAAGGCAGGGATAATTAAGCATGCATTAGGCCGGTCTTCCATTAAATAAACAGCGTATGTGGAGGTTAACACTAAACTAAGAAACAGACGGCTACGAGCAACAACGAGGAAATGCAATCATTTGGAGGTGACTAGATCATACGTACATAACTCTCCCACCGCGATTGGTGTGTATGCTTTACAGATGCATGCCGCGTCTCCCCCGCAAAAAAAAAAACTCTCCCACCGTGATTGGTGTGTATGCTTTACAGTTTTCGTCTTTTCTTACTTTTATTGTGTGTATGCTTTACAGTTTTCGTCGGTTTTCAAACGTTTTTTCTATTTTTTTTCTTTTAAATGTGTTTTTGAATGTTTTCATTGGTTCTTTGGTTCTCAACACTCTATCTGGTAAAAAAGATCTGGAATCTAGTATTAATCAAACCAGATACCCGTGAAAATTAAGGATAATTAAAGAGTCAAATGTTACCATCTTCTGACTAGTAATCATATGCATGGTTAATTTGTTCTTGTCAACACTCTATCCGGTTCACTTTTCAGGCTAGTCATAGTGGGGAGTAAGTCACACTAGTGTCAGTCATGCATATGACACTAGTCTATGTTACTACTTTCATAGTTGGGAGTAACATAGAGATAGTGTCATATATATAAGTGGTTGTATTTATTAGCTTGTACACTAATTTTATCTTAGGAAGTGCTATGTGATGGTAACGTATTATGTTAATTACTTAAAACACCTCTCTTCTCATTAACTACATGCCACATAAGTAATGCCTTCCGACAAGATAAATTTCTTTCTAGGCTAAGTGAGTATCAAAAGTGGCCCCGGGACAGCCTTTATAAAGAATGTATATCCATTTATTGTTGTTATTCATTATAGTACAAATCAAGAGCATAATTTCCTGTACTTACGTTGCACCTCGAGTTATTTATGCAACATCCGCATAAAAGTCCTGAATTGTAATTCGGGCTGCAACAGGAATCCTCACAGCCTTCTGCTCCTTATGCCACGTAATGCTGCCGAAGGTGTAGTCCCCTTGCAGCTTCCACATAGGAGACAACTTCACCTTAAACGTATGAACTTTGTTCATGGCGTCGAACACGAGCAGTGGCGGCTCAACCTCCATCCTGACTCCAGCCGGGCTCTGGACTTCTGCGTGGTACACGGAGTTGACCTCACCGACGTTTGTCACTGTCCTCCACACGGTGATTGGATGCCTCAGCTCAGGGATCGCGATAGAGGGCAGGTTCAGGTGATATGCCGGTAACGTTGTCGCATCACAACTCACATTTTCCCTCCTGATGATGGTGCACCCGAAGAATTTGTTGTAATCGCGTGGATCGATGTCATAGACCAGACCGGGATCGGCCGCGCCGCCAGGATTGATGTTCCCGCCGCCGTAGTCGAATGGGTCAGCGATTTTTCGAGGCAGCCCTTCTGCCAGTATCGGCATGCCACGCTCATCGGTTACATGGGCTTCATCACCAGGCAGAAACAACAAAACAAAGGTAAGAAAGTCACGAACTGGTGAACTAGGAATCGGATGATCTCAAGGTAATGGCTAGCTGCAGTCTGCTTACCGGAGGTTATGATGGCTGATTTAATCGCCGCAGGAGACCAATCTGGGTGCTGAGCTTTCAACAGTGCGACGATGCCAGCTACGTGTGGGGTTGCCATTGACGTTCCAGACATAAATACGTAGGAATTTCCCACTGCTGCCAAGATGTTGGCTCCCGGTGCAGCTATGTCAGGCTATTGAAGAAGCAAGAGTGCAAGACAGTGTGAGACAAAAGCTGATACAAGGATGTGCTCATGATAGGCCTGGTAATGGCTCGCTAGTCCACTGTTGCCATGTTTGTACTGTATGTACCTTGATAATTTCGGGGTAATCAGGTGATGGACCTCTAGAGGAGAACGAGGCCACTTTTGGTGCCGACATCTCTTTCCCGATAACGGTGCGTGCCGGTTCGATCTTTGCCATGGGAGAGCTGCTTAGTTACAAATGAAAATGTCTATTAATCAGAAGGGATAGACTCAATGCAGCTGCAACAAATTAAATGTAATGAAATTGGGTGCGCCTACGCTACGTACCTTGTGCCAAGGATGTATTTTTTGATCTTCTTACCAGTGTCAAGGTCCACGATGACGCAGGCTATGTCTTGGCAAACACCTAAAAGGTCTGTTGTATATTGAGCGAAAATAAGTCCGGATCCCCCGCCATTCCGGACATATTGTAGCGCGTTGTTGAAAATGATCCCTGGGGCGATCGCCAATGGATCATCTGGCAAGGGAGAACAGAGCAGGATTTTCCCTTTCACGTCCATGGCAGTGGCATTAAGAGATTCTATGGTACATCTACATACAGAAAGAAAAATGAAGTCTGCGTCAGAATTGCCCTATAGATATTAAAAACCAACAGGTAACTTGATTTACTTACTCGTCTGACACAAGACCTGTGAAACGGCTGCTCCCGGCCGATGAGTTCACCACGTGGTAGTTGAGGGACTGACCCTACAAAAAGAAATAGCCAGGCAGAGTTTGCTCAGGAATAGGAATGTATACACGCCGGAACATTTGAACCTATGATTTTTTTGGAGCTTTTCTCAGTCATACATGTATACTTACCAGTATATGCTGGTTGTTTCCTAGTGTGATCGCCGTCGGAAACGACCGGTCAACCTTGCTCGCTGCCACGGTGATGACCCACGGTGAAGTGTTCTCAAGGGTCTGAGGCCTAGGTCCGTCGTTCCCGCCCGCATACACCACGGTGATCCCCTTCTGAACCGCATGCAGGGCACCGAACGAGTTCTCGTCCGGGAATCCGACAGACAATGATAGCACGTCCACACCATCGTGGATTGCATCATCGATCGCAGCAAGAAAGGCGGACGTATAGCCAACACCTTTGGCGCCCCATAAGGTCTTGTAGACCGCTATGCGAGCGTGTGGAGCGCCTCCCCGTGCAACCCCCTTGGCGAGGCCATGGAAGCTGGCTGCCTGGACGGCCGACCCCGCCGCGGTGGATGCACAATGCGTGCCGTGGCCGCCATAGTCACGAGGTGAGAGCGAGTCCGTCTTGAGGACCTCGTCAGGAAGTCCTGCGTCGTAGAACCGTGCGCCGATGATCTTGCGGCTGCAGTTGTTCTTGTCCCAGTCTGGCCCTAGTTGGCACACCCCTTTCCACCTTGACGGTATCGGTGGGTACCCTTGGTCGCTAAAGCTTCGTGACTCCGGCCAGATCCCTGATTAGTCGGTTTGTGTAAGAAAGACATGGTGCCAAATTAAAAAGAGAGTGTATTGGCAAAACATAAAATGGGAGTGATTGGCTCGGTCTGACATGAAATTAATAATACTAACCACTGTCAATCACTCCGATGATGACATCCTCTCCGTAGTTGGTTCCATGGGGAAGCCCGCTGCCAGACATCTGGTAGTTGAGCCCAAGAAAGTCCCAGCTCCGCGTGGTGCTCGCCTTGTGCCTTCTATTTGGTTCAACACTGATGACCTCCGGAAACTCTGCATGAATCACACATGCATCACATAAGAAATTGTCATGCAAGCAGGACTGATCAAGCTTGACATACGATGAGTCCCAACCTGCAAGTTGCTTTGCTTGTTCCGGTGTAAGCATGGCGGCGAAGCCTGAGAAGCCGTGCTTGTAGTTGTACACCACGGAGGCCATAGATTCTTCCTTGCTTCCGAGAAGCGTGGTGAGCATGTCATGGTGCGAAGCCACGACGTGGTCGGGGTGCCCATGCTTCACGTCGCCTAGGTAAACTATGTAGACCTAAACATATATAGACGCATGAGTGCATGCAAAGGTGGGTTAACTAATTGAACTACGGAAACTTCCTTGCTTGATTAATTTCATACCTTCCGAGATGATGATCCGCCGTGCACTCTGCATAGCATCATGCAAAGGCAAAGCAGCACCCATGCTACACGGTGACGAGCGCGCGAGGAGGAAGAAGAGAGGAATCCCTTTGCCATTGCTCTCTTGGTTCTGAGATGTAATGTGCAATGTGATGGGTCTCGTCTGTGGTACCGGAGTATGGATTTATAGTGGTTTTATGCCGCGCGTTAGAACTGGTCCTCTGATCCAACCCTCACCCCTTCTTCTCCCTTTTCTAAAGCAAACGAGCCTTCTCAACATCTTCCATTGAAGAATTAGACCGCCACCTAATCTTTTACAGGAGCTACCATGTCTACCATTGACCGAGATGCATAGCCATGTCAATAACACAGAGGTAAGGTAAGCATTGATTGAGTCGTCTCTTTTAGTAATTGGCATGTGGTGGTTAACACTAAACTAAGAAGGACGCGGCGATGGGTAACATTGAGAAAATGCAATCACTTGGACGCGGTCGACTCTCTTTCACAAACCGATTAACAAAACCCTATTGAACAACTACACCCCTATTTCCTTGTCTTATACTTCAGCTTTTGTAGCTTTTCCACTTTGGCTTAAAAGCCAAAAAAGCTCATAAATAGGGGCTTTTGGCTTATAAATCAATATTTTATTTTTCCAGGGGCTTTAAATCAATATTGTTATGTGATGGTATAATCCAAAAGCCAAAGCCGAAAGCCCCTAAATGGCAGCATTTCTGGCTTTTAGCCAAAGTGGAAAACCTGCAATAGCTAAATCATAAGCCCAAACAAACACGGCCTACTAAGGATTGCCGCACTTGAACCTATTTACCCCGTTTGAAGTTTACATAAACAGTTCAAATATATCACTGCAGGATAAGTTCCAAAGCTGATAAAATCCAAATAGAATATTTTACCACACCATTTGTTTCCATTAATTTTTAGGACATGCTCGCGCCGGTCAAGCTTTATGAAGCTCCGGCACAGAGAAATCATATTTTGCCATGCATGCATCAATGTCCGTCGCTGCTTTAAGATTCGTGACAGATTTTCTAATTTGTGACAAGTATACTATTATTAGGTCGTCGGGTCTTCTTTTTGTCGTTTCGAAGTTTATCATAATGTTTACAGATAAGAAGAGTGCACTTGTTTCGGAGTGGATTTTCTAACACACAATGAAATATTATGATCCACTTTGAAACAAGCAAAAAACTACAGCTAAACATCATTAAATAATACATATTGAAACAAGACAAACTTTGCCAAAAAAAATACATGCCACAAATATCAAAGGAACGATAGATGATGGATGGATGCACGGGGTGCGATCTAGTGATATCATACATGTCAATTTTTTCTGGGTTCTTGGTGCACCAGGTTGATTAATGATATTTTTTAAATAATACATGGTGAATTAGTGCGTGGAATTAGTCTAATCCATTGCATCTAGAAGCTACTTCAAAGGTAGCTAGGCCCAATCAGCCGATAGTTAATTTGACGCGTCCAACATTACATATAATTACATTGAACTAATAATAATGTTTATTTATATGGCAACTGGTTGGTAGAAAATATATACTTTATTCGTAATGTTTGGAGTTTACATGTCCAGTTCAGACATATCGGTTATGGAGAAGTTCCAGACCTGATCAAATCCAAATATATTTTCTCCTGTTGAAAGCTCCAGTCAAATCATATCAAACACCTTTTATACCACATGCGCGCATCTACATCAACCAACTTCCACACGTTTGTTTGCAATACCTTTTCAAGACACGCTACAGAACATGTGTGTGTGTGTGTGTTTCACTCAACCGCTGACGTATATAAAGTGTTTCCATCCGACGCCGGCGTCCAGCTCTCCCGGCGAGCTTTGCCTATGTGAGATCTCCATATATATATAAGGGTATATACAAACTCCGACCGAGCATTATAACTAATTAATTACCGTGAGAGACAATCCTGCGTGTACTCTGCATGACAACATGCAAAGGCAAAGCAGTAGCACCACCAAAGCTACACGGTGATCAGCACGCATGGAGGAAGAAGAAGGGAAAGTGTACACATATTTGAAGATGGAATAAAGGTCTCTCCGCCTAGCCCCCGTTCCGGTGATGCGTCTTGCATCGTCGGTGGGCGTGTAGAGTTGTGTCTCCGGCGGATTTGTCTTTGGTGGATTTGCTCGGATCTGTTCGTCGTTCGTCTTCGTTCATGTGTTTTCAGGTTGGATCCTTTTGATCTACACTCTTCATCCGCGGCGGTTGCTGTTCTGGTGCGTTGGTTCTACGGGGCCTTAGCACGACGACTTCCCGACTGTCTACTACAACAAGGTTTGCCCGGCTCCGGCGAGGGAGGGGCGATGACAGCGGCGCGCCTTCGGCTCGCTTCAGTGCTTGTAGTCGTCGCTAGGTGGTCTACGGATCTGGATGTAATTTTTATTATTTCTAGTTTTCGTTCTACTACCATGATTGAAGATGAATAAATTGGAAGTTTTTCCCGCAAAAAAAGAAGAAGCATAGAGTTATCATAGTGACAAAATGCAATCATTTGTGAGCGCACGAATGAATCATATGTTCACCCACTGCGGATGGATTAAGCTAATTTGACCAAATCTGAATATTTTTTCTCTGGTCAAAAGTTTCAAATTAAGTCACATCATGTCAAACCTTCTTTTACACATCTCTTACGCACGTGAACCTACATGAACCAACTCCCACACGTCTGTTTTTTCAATACCCCTTCAAGACTCCGGTCAACAAAGAGTGAGAACTTGGTGCCCGTGGGAATCCAGTGACAGCATACATGTTTATTTTTCTTTGGATTATTGGTGCGTCAGATTGATTAACGGCTATACCTTTGAAAAATCAATGGCTATGCCTTTAAAAAATCAACGGCTATGTAAATAATATTGAATTAGCTCAAGAAATTAATCTTAGGCGATTGCACCCCACCCCCAGCCCACCACCCCTTCTATTCCAAATTAAGTTATATGTTTGATTTAAGACAAACCTGTTTAAGTTTAATTAAGTTCACAAAAATATGGTAAGACCTCCAATATTAAAAATACACATGGTCCAAACATATATTTATAATAAAGAATCTAATGAGACTCGCTACGTACTACTAGCCCGGAAAAGTTGGATAGCTCGAGGCGATCAAGGAGGCGACTAGGGGTCCCTTGCGCGCCGCCGGTGACGCCGCCGGTTCCCTCTCTCTCCGTCGGCTGCTCCGGCGGCGGGAGGGAGGGGGAACCTCGGGTCTGTTCGCTAGGTGGGTGTGTGGTAGGGTTAGGGTTGAGGCCGTTGCGGTGGTGTGGCGTCGGAATAAGTTTCTCCGGACTCCGTTCGCGGTCAGGCGACGCTTTTGCCTTCGTCTAGGAGCCAGCGGTGTTGGGGATCCCCGGATCTCGTCGAGGTCGCGGGCTATGGTGGTTGGAGGTCCATCGGCACTGGCCGTTTGGATCCTCAGATGGGCGATGGAGGCGGGGAGACGAAGACCTTTCTTCTTCCTTGTTGGTATGATTTGCTGCTGCTGTTCTTCTCCTTCCTCTGCGCTGATGCTGGTGGGAGATCCTGCTTTGCCCGGGTGGATGGCCCGGCCGCAATGCTGGACCGGTCGGATGACTCGAGTTCTCTTCCTTCCGGAAGAGACACTTTTCGCGGTACTCAAAGCCAAAGATGGCGACGGCTGTTGCAGATGTGTTGGATTGATGTCCATGCTCTCTCAGCACTGGTGTCAAGAAAGGAGAAAGCAGACGATGTGTTGGCCACCCATTAATTATGGTTCATGCTTCGCCACTATTCGTAGGGCGAGCAGATGATGCATGATAGGTGCGATGTTATGTAATACTCCCTCCGTCCTTTAAAGAGTGTACTTCCAACTTTCTTGAAGGGTCAAACTATCTCAAAGTTTGATCAAGTTTGTGCAAAAATATATCAATGTTTGTGAAATCAAATAGGTATATGATGAAAGTATATTTTATCACGAATCTAATGCTACTAATTTGATGGCATAAATATTGATGTATTATTATATAAACATGGTCAAATATAAAAAAGTTTGACTCTTCAAAAAAGTTGGAAGTACACTCTTTAAAGGACGGAGGGAGTACATAGTTACGCTGAACCAATGTTTGTGTGTAGGTTGATTGTAGATATTTGTCAGATAAGGAAATTGAAATATGGTCATGGTCGCAGGACAATAGATTATTTCACCGGTGGAAAAACAGGCTTCCGTCCAGCCCCATAAGTCGCGAAGCTGTAGGAACCGCGACTAATGGGACCTTTAGTCGCGGTTCTGGAGGTGAACCGCGACCAAAGGCCTGGGCCCAGGGCGCTCAGTGGCCAGCTGGCGCACGTGAGGGTCTTTAGTCGCGGTTGGCCAGGACAACCGCGACTAAAGGCCTTCGGGCACCTTTAGTCACGGTTTGCCAGGCCAACCGCAACTAAAGCCCCTCCCCTATATATACCCATCCAGCAGCCAACACTTAGCCATTTGGAGCCATTCTCTTCACAAGTGGGTGTAGGTTTGCTTTTGGTTCCTCTTATGCACATAAGGTGTTTGATGAAATGCCCCAAGAGCATGAAACAAACATGACATGAAGTGTTGGAGCCACACTCCTCGATCGCGGCTTTAGTCGCGGTTGGCCAGACCAACCGCGACTAAAGGTGGGGGCGCGGGAACGCAAAAAAACCCGCCAAAAACCCTTTAGTCGCGGTTGGGCAGGCAACCCGCGACTAAAGGGTACCCTTTAGTCGCGGGTCTCGTCGCCAACCGCGACTAAAGGGGGGGGCTATAAATACAAGCTCCGATTCTCGTCTTCTCCGATTCCCGCCTGTTCGTCTCTGCCGCGCCCTCGACGCCGCCCGCCGTCGCCCTCGCACTCGACGCCGCCCGCCGTCGCCCTCGCCCACCGCGCTGCTCATCCGGGCCGCCGCCCGTCCGTCCCGGCCGCCGTGCTGCTCATCCAGGCCGCCGCCCGTCCGACCCCGGCCGCCGCGCTGCTCATCCGGGCCGCCGCCCGTCTGTCCCGCTGCTCATCCAGGCCGCCGCCCGTCCGTCCCCGGCGGGACGACGTGTACGCGCAGGCGTGGGAGCCCGCTGCCAGCTACGCCCGCGAGACGGAGCGCCTCTCCGCCAAGGAGTCCCTCCTCGCCGTGAGCTTCTCCCACCTCGTCCCCTGTTCCCCTTCCTTGCAGGACGAATGGATAGTTGGCTACAGCCGGCAAAAAAAATTGAAAACACAAACAATTTTCTGAAACTCCGGAACAAAATTTGAAAACACGAACAAATTTGTGAAAATCGAACATTTTTTGAAAATATGAACATTTTTGAAAAATAGAACATTTTTTAAAAGGAGAACATTTTTTAAAAAGAAAAAGAAAAAGAACAATAAACAAAAAAAGAAAAGAAAAACGAAACAGAAAAAGAAAGGAAAAGAAATGAAAATAAAAAAAGGGTTGGGAACCCTCGGAAGGTTCCTAAAACCGGACGTGAAGGATTTACGTGATGGGCCGACCCAAATCGTTCGCTCTGGTCGCTCGTAGGTGCGTTCGCTCGACAGTTTGACGCAGACAGCGTCATATAGGAAATTCCAACGTATCCTAATCACTGTTTCGGCGTCGGCTACAACGGGCCGGTGCATTAGCAGCAGTACAGCCGCGGAGGCTGCAACTGCAGCCCGGCTAAGACCCAGGCTCGGCCATATCCAGCCCTGTGTGACGCTCTTTGCATCAAAAAGTCGACGCGTCTCACAGGACGTAGCTCACCTGGGCCGGCCCATTTTGGGTTCGCGACATGACAAATTGGAATTTCCTCCCTCTCCGTGACGCCGTCGTCTGCCGCCCCGTCTCGCGCTCTACCGCGACACCCTCTCCCACCCCTTCCTCGCCCCCTCCTTTTGCCACCGCCCTTTCGCCACCGCCACCGCCACCGCCCCCC
>LR880968.1:217461-240776 GCA_904067115.1 Aegilops sharonensis | reverse complement strand
TCCTTACCATTTTGGGTGAGTGTTTCTGTCTTGAGCACATTCTCTTTTGTTTACTCCATGCATGGTATGTGGCCGGCTAATCGATGAGTTATGCATGACGTACTGTGCATGTATCGTGTCCGCAGGTTCCACTGGATTCTGCTAGTAATTAAAGTTAACACCTCAGAATGTCTCGTCCACGACTCTCTGAATATGGATCCAAAGCTTTGGGGCGGCATGAGACGAATGCTGCAGAAGTAATTATTTTCATTCATTTGCGCTCTATATCGATCGGCCTATTTCGTTCATTTCCTAATATCAAGTAACTAATAACTCTCTTGTTCATTTAATTTTCTTTGCCTCGTAGGGTTTGGAGACGGTTCGTAGATACAAAGGTCGGTGAATTCAAAAAAGAGCTAGAATTCAAAAGGTCAAAGGCTAAGAATGCTGGGGATATTCAGCCACCGGAGACCAATCTATGTGGATACTATGTCTGTGAGATGATCCGGAGATACACCTCTGAGCGGATTCCGAGTGATACCAATGCTCAGAGGAATAACCTCCGGTGGATGCTTAGTCCAGAAGCTCGCTTCCGACCACTTCAAGAGGAACTAGCTGGATGGTTCAGCAGGGAAGTCCTCCATCCTAAAGGAGAACACTATTACGAGGACGTAGAACTTTATATGCATTAAATCATGTATGGAAACTTGTTCAAAATTGTATATGGTCATCCGATGATATTGAATATATATTGTATATTCCTCTTGAATTCTTTTTGGTTCTAATTTCAAATTTATTTAAAATTGTACATTCATATGCATGTATGTAGTACCGTAGAATATATGAAACTCCTTCAAAATTAAAATAAAGCACAAAAGAAATAAAACAATACAAATTTGAAGAAAAATAAAATTAGAATAAGTAAGAAAAGTTCATGAAATTTGAAGAAAAGCCATCAGAAATCTCTCTCAAACACCCTTTCCTCGTCTTGTAGATTCTAGTCTTGTATGTTTAGAAAATCTCTCTAAAATACGGTAACACCTAAACTTTTTATGTTACAGACCTTCTTTCACTACTTAACTGAAAACAAGCTCCGGTCTATTCTGATAATTTTCTAAAACAAACTACGATGTCTTGTTGATCGACGAGGGATAAGACATGGGGGATCCTGTCGTCAGCAGTTAAGCGTGCCACCAATAACAGAACTATAAGGAAAAGTTTGGCATTAACATTGGCATCATATAATGCTGTAAACATGAAATGGATAGACGGGTAAAGTAGATATATACCGAGTCCAACCTCGGTCCGACATGTAGAAATTATTTCCCATATTTCCTTCACAGGCTCACAGCGATAACCATGAACTGGTGGTAGACATTTTGTCCCTAGAGCCCTTGAATAAAGCGTGGCAGCTTCACATGCTTGCCGTCTTTCCTCTCGAAGAACACATGCCTGACTAGGCTTTGTTTGAAGCAGAGCCCAAGAACCTTTGGATCAATGTAGCTCCACACGAAGTTCTCAATAAGCTCGCCCTTGCTGTCACAGTGAAACAGTGTCTGCGACCAATGATTGCGACTGACCAGTAGCATATCTCCATTCTCAGACACAACCTTGCCGTATAGGCACTCGACGTAGTTATCATATCTCAGCATCTGATAACTCTGCATCTGACTCTCCGGCAGTTGAGTAGAGTACTTTGATGACCATACCTCCGCCTTGTTGTCCCGCAACACCCATGCTTTTGCGGTCATGGTACCGACATCTATCTGGCCGATGCCGAGCGTACCATCCATCTGCAGCAGATGTGCTGAGCTGCAGGCTGTGGGAGATTGGATCCACCTGAATGATTCAGCCAGTGTATCAAAAATTACGATCTTGCCGTCAAAGGCGTTGACAGTGTACCAGTGCAGGCAGTCATGTAGCAGGACAGGCGGGTGGTGGCAGGCATGAAGACGCCAGCGTGACCTGTCCTTCTTCATGGACGACGAGGCCACCGGCAGCCCGATACACCTCTGTTTTTGTCCCACGGTGAGGACATAGTAGACAACATCGTCGCTCTTGTTTGGGTGCTTCCAGTAGAGGATGCGGTACTCGCCGGACGGGTGGTGAGGGTACAGCGCGGCCACATTTCCGCCGGTCAGATCCGGAAGCGCGCACCACTGACGCGTGGCTGGATTGCAGAGGTAGAAGCGGTGGCTGGAGTAAGATATGAGGAGGAGGCCGTCGCAGGAGGCGTGGAAGGTGAAGTTACGGCGAGTGTAGTTGTAGTCTTCGTACGCGAGGATGGGCCGGCGCGCGGCGGGGGTTCGCCGGATGTCCAGGGCATCGACCGCGGCGCGGGCGGTGTACCCTTTGCCCCTGGTACGGAAGAAGACCAGCGGGAGCGACGGCTGGCGGCTGTGGTGGGCGCCGGAGGCCAGACGGCACCAGGAGCGGCAGACCAAGCGGCAGCGGAGGAGCTCCTTGGCCGGCAGGCGGACGAGGATCTCCCACTGGAAGAGCTCGTCCGGGACGGCGGCAAGGCCGCGCTTGCACGGCGTCCCGTCCACCATGGCGACGGCGGATCGTAGGGTTTGGGCCTGAATTCCGGCGGCTGCGGATCGTACGTACGGTCTGGTGGAGAATTGGGAAATCATGGCTTGCACGAGTATTAAAGCACCAGCCAACGGTGGATTAATCCCTCTCGCGCTTTCATTGATTTTTTTAAATTAATATTTACAGATCCATCACGAATAATATGTGCAAATATTCACAGATTCAACATTTTATTGGAAATATGATTTTTTTGAATCATTTGGAAAAAAGGCTCCAATGCCCCCTCCCTCGGGCCATCCTATATACCTAAGAGATTGATCCTCACTATCATATTTATCTTGACATACAAGCTAGCTATTCATGGCTGCCTGAATCGAGCCCCGAGTTTTCGCAAGAAGGAGGACGATGCTGCATCACCACACGGCGCCTAGATGGCGCTGCCGCATGCCCGCAACACCTCCCTGGTGGCTGGTTCCCAGACGCAACTGCAGCGCGTCACCGGCACCTGCAGCGCCTCGCATTGGCGTCTCCCGACCGCGGCTGCCCAACACCCACCCTGCACCTTCGCAACGCCACCAAGAATTTTGGTGATGCACGTCAGCAAACCAAAAGTTCAGGTGTGCACAAGCTGAATGCTCTTGATCCGTACAAGCTTAATTTTGTGTCTCTTTGTGTGTTGTAGTGGAAGGGAGCCGTCTCTTGGTTCCCAATGAATATTCGAGGCGGTACTCTTTCCCTGAACGACCACATATTCAAAGAGATAAACTTTGTATCAATCCTTTTATGATGGATGCACATCCCAAAGGACCGTGGCTGTGAATAGGATGATCGATCTCCCAGAAGAAAAGGTAGTTCTGCATTTTATTCACTTCGTGTCAATCCTTTTATGTTGTTTTCTACCTTGGTTGGTAACCAACCGTGCGATGTACTAGATCTAATTTTGATCATGTTATGTGGGTGCAGGTGAAGCTATCCTGTTTTTATGTTCGTCATAATTCTAGCAGATGAACCCCTGTTGCAGTATATGTGTCTATCCAACCCATAAGTAGTAGGCATGGGCGCATCTAAACTGAAATTTGACTTTATGCCAAATGAAACAAATCATCTTATGTTTGAAAGGACGTTTTCTTTTTGTCCCGGTAGCGTACATCGGCGGTTAATTTGCGAGATCGACAGATAGAGCGGCTCTGCTAGAGTTGCTCTTAGACTACCATAGTGCAGCACAACATGGTGTTTGGAGTGGAGTCCACTCAATTGTTTTTCTTTTTCCTAATTTTTGTGTGCATCCATGGATTTTAACTCGGAACTTTGCTTCACATCTGACCTTTACAAAACCGTAATATTCACATCTGTCCCCCTTGCTGTTTTCATACAACCCATGATTGTTTAGAACCGTTGTGGTTGTACTTATGGTCCGTGTCTACCCAGGA
The DNA here is from genome assembly GCA_904067115.1 of Aegilops sharonensis. Taxonomy (NCBI): domain Eukaryota; kingdom Viridiplantae; phylum Streptophyta; class Magnoliopsida; order Poales; family Poaceae; genus Aegilops; species Aegilops sharonensis. The sequence continues at coordinate 236,832 of LR880968.1, read as the reverse complement.
TAATTATATAGTTATATTACAAATACAATTTCTTGCATAATGGAAAAGGCCTCGGGCCATTATAGAGAATATGCATCCATTATTATTATTATTATTATTATTATTATTATTATTATTATTATTATTATTATTATTATTATTATTATTATTATTATTATTATTATTATTATTATTATTATTATTATTATGATTTATGCTAGTATTGATTAAGAGCATAATTTTCTATACATCTACTTCACCCGGGCTACTTATGCAACACCCACATAGATATCCTAAATCGTCATTCGGGCTGCAATAGGAATCCTTACCGCCTTATGGTCCTTACGCCAAGTAATGCTGCCAAAGGTGTAGTCCCCTTGTAGCTTCCACGTAGGCGACAACTTCGCCTTAAATGAATGAACTCTGTTTGTGGAATTGAACACGAGCACTAGCGGCTCAACCTCCATCCTGACTCCAGACGGGCTATGGACTTCTGCGTGGTACACAGAGNTGGTCCGTGTCTACCCAGGATAATTATATAGTTATATTACAAATACAATTTCTTGCATAATGGAAAAGGCCTCGGGCCATTATAGAGAATATGCATCCATTATTATTATTATTATTATTATTATTATTATTATTATTATTATTATTATTATTATTATTATTATTATTATTATTATTATTATTATTATTATTATTATTATTATTATGATTTATGCTAGTATTGATTAAGAGCATAATTTTCTATACATCTACTTCACCCGGGCTACTTATGCAACACCCACATAGATATCCTAAATCGTCATTCGGGCTGCAATAGGAATCCTTACCGCCTTATGGTCCTTACGCCAAGTAATGCTGCCAAAGGTGTAGTCCCCTTGTAGCTTCCACGTAGGCGACAACTTCGCCTTAAATGAATGAACTCTGTTTGTGGAATTGAACACGAGCACTAGCGGCTCAACCTCCATCCTGACTCCAGACGGGCTATGGACTTCTGCGTGGTACACAGAGTCGACCTCACCAACGTTCTTCACTGTCCTCCACATGGTGACCGGATGCTTCAGCTCAGACACCACGATGGATGGCAGGTTCAGTTGGTATGCCGGTAGTTTGGTCGCATCACAACTCACATTCGTTCTCTTGACAATGTTGCACCTGAAGAATCTGTTGTAGTCACGGGCATCAATGTCGTAGACCAGGCCGGGATCCGCTGCACCATTGGGGTTGATGTTGCCACCACCGTAGTCGAACGGGTCGGCAGTCTTCCGTGGTAGCCCTTCCGACAGTACTGGCATGCCGCGCTCGTCCGTTACATGGGCTTCCGCAGCATGCAAAAATAAAAGCAGATGAACTAGGAATCCTTGGTTATTCAACCTCTACAGAGTTATGGTTGGCGTATGGTGCTTGTTTTTACCTGTGGTGATGATGGCTGATTTTATTGCGGCAGGAGACCAGTTTGGGTGCAGAGCTTTGAGTAGCGCGACCACACCCGACACATGCGGGGCCGCCATTGACGTCCCAGACATAAATTCATAGGAATCCCCCACTGCCGCCAAGATGTTGGCTCCAGGTGCAGCTATGTCAGGCTTGATAATGTCCGGGTAATCACGTGATGGACCTCTTGAAGAGAACGATGCCACTGTTGCCCCCAATATCTCTTTCTCCATAACGGTGCGTGCTGGTTCGATCTTGGCCACAGGAGAGCTGCTTATGCAACAAAAATGTTCTCTCCATTGACCAGAAGGGCTTTCTTGATGGAACTCACTGCAGAAAACTAGATGAAATTGCATACGCGGTGGCGTCCCAGTATTTGCTGATCTTCTCCGCAGTGTCAAGGTCCACCAGAACGCAGGCAATGCCTTGGCAAACAGCTAATGTTGTGATACCTAAATTGTCTGTTGTATATTGGGCGAAAATGAGACCAGATCCCCCGCCATTCCGGACGTATTGTGCCGCCTGCGCGAAAGTCCTGAATGTTGTGAGCGCATCTTGATCACCTGGCAGTGGTAAGCAGACAAGGATTACCCCTCTTACGTCCGTGCCATTAAGTACATCAGAAGTACACCTAAAAGTGCAAAGTGAAGTTAGCTTTGGAATTGCCAAATACTCCTACATAAAAAAAAAACAGGTAGCTGAATTAACATACGGCCGCTTAGTAAAGAGAAGATCTGTGAAACTGCTCCCGGACGAGTTCTTGGCTTGGTAATAGAGGAACTGTCCCTGCAAAACAGAACGGCCAGAGTTAGTTTGCTGAAGAAATTTAATGTATACACTCCGTTGTGGTTCTTTAGATATGTTCATTTTTTTCACCATCAATTATGTAGGTACGTACCACTACTTGGTGCTTGTTTCCCAGCGTGATCACTGTGGGAAATGACCGATCAACCTTGCTCGCCGCCACGGTGATGACCCATGGCGAACTGTTCCTAACTGTCTGCGGTCTAGGCCCATTGTTGCCGCCGGTGTACACGACGGTGATTCCCTTTTGAACTGCGTGTAGAGCGCCGAAGGAGTTCTCCTCCATGTCATTGAGGGAGAGAGACAAGACGTCCACTCCATCATAGATCGCGTCGTCGATGGCCGCGAGAAGGCCTACCGTGCTGCCGGTGGCACGACCGTCGCCGGTGACCCAGATGGCCTTGTACACCGCGATGCGAGCACGCGGCGCACCTCCCCGTGCAACCCCCTGTGCGAGTCCGTTGAAGCTGGCCGCCTCCACGGCCGATCCAGCCGCGGTGGACGCACAATGCGTACCATGGCCGTAACGGTCTCGAGGTGAGAGCGACTCTATCTTGAGGCTTTCGTCGCTCACTCCGGCGGTGTAGAACCGTGCGCCAATGATCTCGCGGCTGCAGTTGTTGATGCCCCAGTCTGGCCCGACCTCGCACTTTCCTTTCCACCTTGATGGTATTGGCCCATATCCTTCTGCGCTGAAGCTTCTTGACTCCGGCCATATCCCTAATTAGTCGGTTTGTGTAAGAATTATGAGAAAGGTGTGACAGCTCCTGGGTGCCTAGGCTCCATCTATGAACAGTAAAAAAAAATAGAAGCAAAATAAAAAAATCTGAAACTTTGCAACATCAAAGATGATCAGTCTTTGTAGGTTCTTGCAAGTTTTCGTGCCAAAATATCATGCAGAGAAAGGTGTACGAACGAGTTTCAGATTTCAGTGCTAAAAATGCTAAAAACTTCAAGCACTGAAATCTTTTTCGTGTGTAGAGCTCCTCGAACGGTTTTTTGGCATGAAAATCTGCAAGCGCCTACAAAATTCCATCATCTTTGATGTTGCAAAGTTTCAGATTTTTTTTTTTCTATTTGTTTTAGTTTTACTCTTCGTAGAGGGTGCCTAGGCACCCGGGAGCTGAAAAACCACTCTCAAGAACGGAGTGAACAGATGATAATTGTTTCTTAGTCAAACTACTAATAGCTGTCACATTAGGATTCTTTTTATCTCTTTTGCAATGATTAGACGGTTCTCAATGTAATGCAAAGTAAGACCGAATTATTATCTCTCAGTCCTCTAGAAAAACTATCAAAACTGAATTAAAACACATGGATGCATATATAGATATAAGAAAATTCAGTCATTGTACAAGTTCAAACAGTGGTAGCTAAATGATTAACTAACCGCTATCAACCACCCCAATGATTACATCCTCTCCGTAGTTTTTTTGAACACAATCTTCTCCGTAGTTGGTTCCATGGAGAAGCCCACTGGCCGGCGTCTGATAGTCGAGGCCAAGAAAGTCCCAGCTCCTGGTGGTAGTCGCCGTGTGTGTTTTGCTCCGATGGACGCTGATGACCTCCGGAAACTCTGCACACATCACATCACATGATAATTGCTCAACTACAGAGCTCAATAGGCAAGGGAAAAAAAAGAGATATAAATTTGTTGTTTTCCATGACGACGACGACTTCCCACCTGCTAGTTCCTTTGCTTGCTCCGGTGTGAGCATCGCAGCCAAGCCGGAGAAGCCATGCTTGTAGTTGTACACCACAGAGGCAACAGACTCTTCCTTGCTTCCGAGAAGATCGGTGAGCATGTCATGGTGCGAGGCCACGACGTGGTCAGGGTGTCCATGCTTCACATCACCCAGGTAAACTATGTAGAGCTAAACACAACAGATGCATACATGCATCCAGAGGGTTAGCTTGCATGAAACGCCACCATAAATTAATAAATAAATTAAACTACTGAAGCAGAAAATTACCTTGCGAGATGATCCTCCCTGCACTCTGCACAATAGTACGCAAAGGCAAAGTAGTAGCACCCAAGCTATGCATAAGCGCCGCGAGGAAGAAGAGAAACCCATTGTTTCGCTATTGGTTCTCAGCCCACTAATGGGTCTCATCGCTGCTATCGAGGGCTCGTATTTATAGTAGACGTCCTGTTGTGTAGAAATGTTGCTTTCGTTGAATTTGTCTAGATTGAATTTTGATTTTTTAGTTAAGACTTTTCTCCAACAGAAAGTTATTTATGTTCGAAAGGCCCGACTTTTCTTCATCTGAATTATTTGCAGTTTCTTTCGAGAACAAAATATGAGCATGAGCATCAAGGTGCCCACACGGTGCGCTGGACGTCAATTATGCTCATAATGACCAAAAGACTTTTTTTCCAGTTGAAGGCTATGTATCTTTGAACGTTTCTACTCCGGTGCCCCCCCATGGGTTGAACGCGAGTGGGAAAAACACAAGGACAGTCCAAATGCGTCGATGGTGGTTCATAACGAGGGGCGTGATGGTCATTTCAGGTGGGCGTAGAGCACGCGTAGACGAGTCGTAGAGCCCTGTACGAGCCCGCGCCGGCCCATGTACTATTGTACGCCGGGCGTGTACGTGTATTATACGCTGGCGGTTGCGTTTCCCCGCGGTCGTGCGCGTGCACGTGTGCGTGGATATTTTCCAAAAAAAGGCCCCTGGTATAAGAGGAGGGGAACGGGCACCGGTCGCATCGCCCACCCCATTTCCCCCAAATCACCTCCCTCTCCCTCCTCTCTTCTTTGCCTAAACCCTAAACCCTCACCGGACACCCCACCTGCTCGCTCACCACCACCGCCTCCCTCTCTCCTCCTGCTTGCTTCTGGCTCGGATGGAGCAAGGCCGTGGCAAAGCCGCCGTCGCGGACGGAGATCTGGAGAAGACGGGCGCGGAGACCGTGGCAGATGCCGTGCAGGCCCTCATTGGCGGTGCGGGTGCAGGAGGTGCTGCATCCCCACGCGCTGGATCGGTCGCTGCGGCGGCGGATGTGGAGGAGAAAAGGTGGCCGCGGCGGACTCCGCCGTGCGAGGATCGGCGGATCCGGGGGAGCAGGTGTAGCGGCTCGGTGGAAGAGGGTAGGGGCGCCCTTGCGGCGCGATTGCGCCCGCAGATTTGGTCGGAATCGCTGGCGGCAGATGGGCGGAACCAATGGCGGGCGGCGGTGGAAGGAGTTGGGGAAAGGGCGCAGGCTGACATGTCCCTGCGGCCAACCACTTTCCTGGGATGCGCGACACTGTAGGGGTGAGGCGGAAACCTGTGTATTCGCAGGTTGGGGTGGAATTTTGCCGCGTCCCTAAAAAATATCTACGGGTCGGATGCGTTTGCAGGGTCTGGTCGAGCAGCATTTTCCATGGCGACCCGTATTTTGGCGGTTATTTTACGGGTCGCGGCGTTATACGGGGTCTAATAGAGATGCTCTAATGTGATGGTGGTAGCGGAGAATGAATCCTATATATTTAAGAGATTCATCATCACTAACTTATTTCTCTCAACATACAAATATGTCATATCACCATAAAATCATGGATGAGATAAAATCCACCTCAACATGCAACCATACATGGGAAAAGACCCACCACCACATGCAACCATGCATGGGAAAATATTTTTATTCTATTATTATAATTATATTCAATATATATTAGGGCTACATATAATTAAATATAATAAATTGTATGTATTTTTAATTTTGGTTCATGTGTTATTTATCTAAATATTTATATTCCATTTAATAAAATCTCATTAAAATATATTGCAACTGATTCCGCAGCAACACGCGGGTATCATCTTGTTTATAAAGATGCATGCCGCGTCTGCCCCACCCCCCACAGGGCCACTCCTGACCACTCCAGAGCCAGTTTTATAAGACAGGGATAATTAAGCATGCATTAGGTCGGTCTTCTATTAAATAAACAGCGGCTGCTTTCACAAATAATGTACACATGTGGAAGTTAACACTAAACTAAGAAACAGGCGGCTACAAGCAACAACGAGGAAATGCATGTACCCCTCCTTCTTCTCCTCCAAGAAAGAAAGTTAGGGTTCGTGCCTCTCGCCGGTGCCGGCGCGAGTCCGCCTCGTCTCCGGTGGCCCTAGGGCCATGGAGGCGCGGTGGATCCTGGCAATGGCCGGCGAGAGGGCTCCGTTTTTAGTCGCTTTTTTCAATCTTGTTAGGGTTTGTGTCCTACTCAGGAAGGCGAGACGGCGGCGGCTCCTTGAAGATGGAATAAAGGTCTCCCCGCCTAGCCCCCGTTCCGGCGGTGCGTCTAGCATCGTTGGTGGGCGTGTGGAGGTGTGTCTCCGGCAGATCTATCTTTGGTGGATTTGCTCGGATCTCGTCGTTGTTCGTCTACGTTCGTGTGTCTTCGGTTTGGATCCTTCCGATCTATGTTATTTTTCATCGGCGGTGGTTGCTGTTCTGGGGTGCTGGTCCTATGGGGCCTTAGCACGACGACTTCCCGACTGTCTACTACAACAAGTTGTGCCCGGCTCCGGCAATGGAGGGGCGATGACGGCGGCGTGCCTTCGGCTCGCCTCGGTGCTTGTAGTCGTCGCTAGGTGGTCTATGAATATGGATGTAATTTTTATTTTTGGTATTCTTTGTACTGCCATGATTGAAGATGAATGGATTGGAAGTTTTTTTCAAAAAAAAAAGCGAGGAAATGCAATCATTTGTCCTGACTAGATCATACGTACATAACTTTCCCACCGCGATTGGTGTATGCTTTACAGTTTTCGTCTTTTCTTACTTTTATGTGTGTATGCTTTACAGTTTTCGTCGGTTTTCAAACGTTTTTTCTATTTTTTTTCTTTTAAATGTGTTTCTGAATGTTTTCACTGGTTCCTTGGTTCTCAACACTCTATCCGGTGAAAAAGATCTGGAATCTAGTATTAATCAAACCAGATACCCGTGAAAATTAAGGATAATTAAAGAGTCAAATGTTACAATCTTCTGACTAGTAATCATGTGCATGGTTAATTTGTTTTTGTCAGCACTCTATCCGGTTCACTTTTCAGGCTAGTCATAGTGGGGAGTAAGTTACACTAGTGTCATGCATATGACACTAGTCTATGTTACTACTTTCATAGTTGGGAGTAACATAGAGATAGTATCATATATAAGTGGTTGTATTTATTAGCTTGTACACTAATTTTATCTTAGGAAGTGCTATGTGATGGTAACGTATTATGTTACTTAAAACACCTCTCTTCTCATTAACTATATGCCACATAAGTAATGCCTTCCGACAAGATAAATTTCTTTCTAGGCTAAGTGAGTATCAAAAGTGGCCCCGGGACAGCCTTTATAAAGAATGTATATCCATTTATTGTTGTTATTCATTATAGTACAAATCAAGAGCATAATTTCCTGTAGTTACGTTGCACCTCGAGTTATTTATGCAACATCCGCATAAAAGTCCTGAATTGTAATTCGGGCTGCAACAGGAATCCTCACAGCCTTCTGCTCCTTATGCCACGTAATGCTGCCGAAGGTGTAGTCCCCTTGCAGCTTCCACATAGGCGACAACTTCACCTTAAATGTATGAACTTTGTTCATGGCGTTGAACACGAGCACCGGCGGCTCAATCTCCATCTTGACTCCAGCTGGGCTCTGGACTTCTGCGTGGTACACAGAGTTGACCTCGCCGACGTTTGTCACTGTCCTCCACACGGTGATTGGATGCCTCAGCTCAGGGATCGCGATAGAGGGCAGGTTCAGGTGATATGCCGGTAACGTTGTCGCATCACAACTCACGTTTTCCCTCCTGATGATGGTGCACCCGAAGAATTTGTTGTAGTCGCGTGGATCGATGTCATAGACCAGACCGGGATCGGCCGCGCCGCCAGGATTGATGTTGCCGCCGCCGTAGTCGAATGGGTCAGCGATTTTTCGAGGCAGCCCTTCTGCCAGTATTGGCATGCCACGCTCGTCGGTTACATGGGCTTCATCACCAGGCAGAAACAACAAAACAAAGGTAAGAAAGTCACGAACTGGTGAACTAGGAATCGGATGATCTCAAGGTAATGGCTAGCTGCAGTCTGCTTACCGGAGGTTATGATGGCTGATTTAATCGCCGCAGGAGACCAATCTGGGTGCTGAGCTTTCAACAGTGCGACGATGCCAGCTACGTGTGGGGTTGCCATTGATGTCCCGGACATAAATACGTAGGAATTTCCCACTGCTGCCAAGATGTTGGCTCCAGGTGCAGCTATGTCAGGCTGTTGAAGAAGCAAGAGTGCAAGACAGTGTGAGACAAAAGCTGATACAAGGATGTGCTCATGATAGGCTTGGCAATGGCTCGCTAGTCCACTGTTGCCACGTTTGTATTGTATGTACCTTGATAATTTCGGGGTAATCAGGTGATGGACCTCTAGAGGAGAACGAGGCCACTTTTGGTGCCGACATCTCTTTCCCGATAACGGTGCGTGCCAGTTCGATCTTTGCCATGGGAGAGCTGCTTAGTTACAAATGAAAATGTCTATTAATCAGAAGGGATAGACTCAATGCAGCTGCAACAAACTAAATGTAATGAAATTGGGTGCGCCTACGTACGTACCTTGTGCCAAGGATGTATTTTTTGATCTTCTTACCAGTGTCAAGGTCCACGATGACGCAGGCTATGTCTTGGCAAACACCTAAAAGGTCTGTTGTATATTGAGCGAAAATAAGTCCGGATCCCCCGCCATTCCTGACATATTGTAACGCGTTGTTGAAAATGATCCCTGGGGCGATCGCCAATGGATCATCTGGCAAGGGAGAACAGAGCAGGATTTTCCCTTTCACGTCCATGGCAGTGGCATTAAGAGATGCTATGGTACAACTACATACATAAAAAAAATAAAGTTTGTGTCAGAATTGAAAAACTAACAGGTAACTTGATTTATTTGTGTTCCCTATTCGTAAGTTGCCTAAAAATGGTATTGCTGCCAGTCAATTTTGGTGGAGAAGACGGGGAGGCAGCATAGAGGAACATGGCCGAGATGGGAGCGACACGGACGGCTGCGGCGTTTCCGACAAGGCCTCGCTAGGACCTCGCTGGGGACAGGGATGACATGACTGGCAGTGGCATCGCCGGTGCAGGCGCCAAGGGGGTTGATGGTGCAGGGTTCAGGGGTCGCCGACACCTTAGATGGGGTGAAGGTGGTTATATGTATGTCGGGGCCGGCAGCTGCATGGTAGGAGAGATGCTTCAGGCAGGGTGGGGAGGCAAGGCGAGGCAAGGTGAGGCAAGTGAGCGCTCGCACCGACCTTTGGTGGTGGTGCCTGACAGTTTGGTCAGTGTCGAGGGGGCCCACGGGAAGTAGGGAGATGCGGGGGTGCGATGAGCAAAAATCGACCGATGCAAATTGTTTTTCAGGCAACTTATTACTCCCTAATTTACTTACTCCGACACAGTTAGGCCTGTAAAACGGCTGCTCCCGGCCGATGAGTTCACCACGTGGTAGTTGAGGGACTGACCCTACAAAAAGAAATAGCCAGGCAGAGTTTGCTCAGGAATAGGAATATATACACGACGGAACATTTGAACATGTGATTTTTCGGAGCTTTTCAAAGTCATACACGTATACTTACCAGTATATGCTGGTTGTTTCCTAGTGTGATCGCCGTCGGAAATGACCGATCAACCTTGCTCGCTGCCACGGTGATGACCCACGGTGAAGTGTTCTCAAGGGTCTGAGGCCTAGGTCCGTCGTTCCCGGCCGCGTACACCACGGTGATCCCCTTCTGAACCGCATGCAGGGCACCGAACGAGTTCTCGTCCGGGAATCCGACGGACAACGATAACACGTCCACACCATCGTGGATTGCATCATCGATGGCAGCAAGAAAGGCCGATGTATCGCCAGAGCCGTCGGCGCCCCATAAGGTCTTGTAGACCGCTATGCGAGCGTGTGGAGCGCCTCCCCGTGCAACCCCCTTGGCGAGGCCATGGAAGCTGGCTGCCTGGACGGCCGACCCCGCCGCGGTGGATGCACAATGCGTGCCGTGGCCGCCATAGTCACGAGGTGAGAGCGAGTCCGTCTTGAGGACCTCGTCAGGAAGTCCTGCGCTGTAGAACCGTGCGCCGATGATCTTGCGGCTGCAGTTGTTCTTGTCCCAGTCTGGCCCTAGTTGGCACACCCCTTTCCACCTTGACGGTATCGGTGGGTACCCTTCGTCGCTAAAGCTTCGTGACTCCGGCCAGATCCCTGATTAGTGGGTTTGTGTAAGAAAGACATGGTGCCAAATTAAAAAGAGAGTGTATTGGCAAAACATAAAATATGGGAGTGATTGGCTCGGTCTAACATGAAATTAATAATACTAACCACTGTCAATCACTCCGATGATGACATCCTCTCCGTAGTTGGTTCCATGGGGAAGCCCACTGCCAGACATCTGGTAGTTGAGCCCAAGAAAGTCCCAGCTCCGCGTGGTGCTCGCCTTGTGCCTTCTATTTGGTTCAACACTGATGACCTCCGGAAACTCTGCATGAATCACACATGCATCACATAAGAAATTGTCACGCAAGCAGGACTGATCAAGCTTGACATACGATGAGTCCCAACCTGCAAGTTGCTTTGCTTGTTCCGGTGTAAGCATGGCGGCGAAGCCTGAGAAGCCGTGCTTGTAGTTGTACACCACGGAGGCCATAGATTCTTCCTTGCTTCCGAGAAGCGTGGTGAGCATGTCATGGTGCGAAGCCACGACGTGGTCGGGGTGCCCATGCTTCACGTCGCCTAGGTAAACTATGTAGACCTAAACATATATAGACGCATGAGTGCATGCAAAGGTGGGTTAACTAATTGAACTATGGAAACTTGCTTGCTTGATTAATTTCATACCTTCCGAGATGATGATCCGCCGTGCACTCTGCATAGCATCATGCAAAGGCAAAGCAGCACCCATGCTACACGGTGACGAGCGCGCGAGGAGGAAGAAGAGAGGAATCCCTTTGCCATTGCTCTCTTGGTTCTGAGATGTAATGTGTAATGTGATGGGTCTCGTCTGTGGTACTGGAGTATGGATTTATAGTGGTTTTATGCCGCACGTTAGAACTGGTCCTCTGTTCCAACCCTCACCCCTTCTTCTCCCTTTTCTAAAGCAAACGAGCCTTCTCAACATCTTCCATTGAAGAATTAGACCGCCACCTAATCTTTTACATGAGTTTTCTGAAACTAAAGCCAAAGCACCCCTGACCTACCATTGACCGAGATGCGTAGCCATGTCAATAACACAGAGGTAAGGTAAGCATTGATTGAGTCGTCTCTTTTACTAATTGGCATGTGGTGGTTAACACTAAACTAAGAAGGACGCGGCGATGGGTGACATTGAGAAAATGCAATCACTTGGACGCGGTCGACTCTCTTTCACAAACCGATTAACAAAACCCTATTGAACAACTACGCCCCTATTTCCTTGTCTTATACTTCAGCTTTTGTAGCTTTTCCACTTTGGCTTAAAAGCCAAAAAAGCTCATAAATAGGGGCTTTTGGCTTATAAATCAATATTTTATTTTTCCGGGGGCTATAAATCAATATTGTTATGTGATGGTATAAGCCAAAAGCCAAAGCCGAAAGCCCCTAAATGGCAGCATTTTTGGCTTTTTGCCAAAGTGGAAAACCTGCAAAAGCTAAATCGTAAACCCAAACAAACACGGCCTACAAGGATTGCCGCACTTGAACCTATTTACCCTGTTTGAAGTTTACATAAACAGTTCAAATATATCGCTGCAGGATAAGTTCCAAAACTGTTAAAATCCAAAGAGAATATTTTACACCATTTGTTTCAATAAATTTTTAGGACATGCTCGTGCCGGTCAAGCTTTATGAAGCTCCTGCACAGAGAAATCATATTTTGCCATGCATGCATGCATCAATGTCCGTCGCTGCTTTGAAATTCGTGACAGATTTTCTAATTTGTGACAAGATTTGTTTCGTTTTATACTATTATTAGGTCCCGGTGTCTTCTTTTTGTCGTTTCGAAGTTTATCATAGTGTTTATAGATAAGAAGAGTGCACTTGTTTCGGAGTGGATTTTCTGACACACAATGAAATATTATGATCCACTTTGAAACAAGCAAAAAACTACAGCTAAACATCATTAAATAATACATATTGAAACAAGACAAACTTTGCCAAAAAAAACATGCCACAAATCTCAAAGGAACGACAGATGATGGATGGATGCACGGGGTGCGATCCAGTGATATCATACATGTCAATCTTTTCTGGGTTCTTGGTGCACCAGGTTGATTAATGATATTTTTCAAATAATACATGGTGAATTAGTGCGTGGAATTAGTCTAATCCATTGCATCTAGAAGCTACTTCAAAGGTAGCTAGGCCCAATCAGCCGATAGTTAATTTGACATGTGCAACATTACATATAATTATGTTGAACTAATAATAATGTTTATTTATATGGCAACTGGTTGGTAGAAAATATATACTTTATTTATAATGTTTGGAGTTTACATGTCCAGTTCAGACATATCGGTTATGGAGAAGTTCCAGACCTGATCAAATCCAAATATATTTTCTCCTGTTGAAAGCTCCAGTCAAATCCACACGTTTGTTTGCAATACCTTTTCAAGACACGCTACAAAACATGTGTGTGTGTGTGTGTGTGTGTGTGTGTGTTTCACTCAACCGACGGAGCATTATAACTAATTAATTACCTTGAGAGACAATCCTGCGTGTACTCTGCATGACAACATGCAAAGGCAAAGCAGTAGCACCACCAAAGCTACACGGTGATCAGCACGCATGGAGGAAGAAGAAGGGAAAGTGTACACACATTTGGTGACTAACACTTAACTAAGAAGCATATGGAGTTATGACAGTGAAAAAATGCAATCATTTGTACGCGCACGAATGAATCATATGTTCACCCACTGCGAATGGATTAAGCTAATTTGACCAAATCTGAATATTTTTTCTCTGGTCAAAAGTTTCAAATTAAGTCACATCATGTCAAACCTTCTTTTACACCATCTCTTACGTCCGTGAATTTACATGAACCAACTCCCACACGTCTGTTGTTTCAATACCGTTCAAGAGTCAGGTCAATAAAGAGTGAGAACTCGGTGCCTGTGGGAATCCAGAGACAGCATACGCGTTTATTTTTCTTTGGATTATTGGTGCACCAGATTGATTAACGGCTATACCTTTAAAAAATCAATGGCTATGCGTTTAAAAAATCAATGGCTATGTAAATAATGTTGAATTAGCTCAAGAAATTAATCTTAGGCGATAGTACCCCACCCCCAGCCCACCACCCCTTCTATTCCAAATTAAGTTATATGTTTGATTTAAGACAAACATGTTTAAGTTTAATTAAGTTCACAAAAATATGGTAAGACCTCCAATATTAAAAATACACATGGTCCAAACATATATTTATAATAAAGAATCTAATGAGACTCGCTACGTACTACTAGCCCGGAAAAGTTGGATAGCTCGAGGCGATCAAGGAGGCGACTAGGGGTCCCTTGCGCGCCGCCGGTGACGCCGCCGGTTCCCTCTCTCTCCGTCGGCTGCTCCGGCGGCGGGAGGGAGGGGGAACCTCGGGTCTGTTCGCTAGGTGGGTGTGTGGTAGGGTTAGGGTTGAGGGAGACGCTGCCGAGGCCGTTGCGGTGGTGTGGCGTCGGAATAAGTTTCTCCGGGCTCCGTTCGCGGTCAGGCGAGGCTTTTGCCTTCGTCTAGGAGCCAGCGGTGTTGGGGATCCCCGGATCTCGTCGAGGTCGCGGGCTATGGTAGTCGCAACAACGACGAAATGCGATCATTTGTACGTGACTCGATCATACATACGTACGCTCTGCCACCGCGATTGGATTTTTTAACTAGTTTGACCAAATTGGAGCAATTCTGGAGCCGGGCGAGGTTCGAGCCTTTTCTCAGGCACGACATGTGCCTTTTCTCTAAAAAGACGTACATAACCAAGTAAATTAGCACAGAGATAATCAAACATTGACTAGGTCCTCTCTTAATTACTAGCTTTATCTTTCAAACATAATGTATGGTGATTAACACTAAATTAAGAAGCACACGGCAGCACATAATTTGGACAAGCACGAATGGATCATACGTGCGTTCACCCACCGCGATTGGACTAAACTAATTTGACCAAATCCGAATATACATATTTTTCTCCCGTTGAAAGTTTCAAATTAAGTCACATCACGTCAACCATCTATATCAACCGTCTGTTGTTTTAATACACCTTCGAGACTTGGGTCAACAAAGAGTGAGAACTCGGTGCGTGTGGGAATCCAGTGATATCTAATGAAACCAATAAAGTGTTCTACACATTGATATATTGAAAAACAGTATAACGCGGCTACCTACGAGCCTCCACATCGTTTTGAGCCTTTCAGCCGTCGGATCGCTCTAACGGAACTTGGAACCTAGTATAAATATAGAACTTCACTTAACTTAAATCCGAGGGACCTGAAGCTGGTTTGTAGGCCGAACCAGACAATAATTTGTGCATGAGAGGCGCGATGTTGTGTAGTACATAGTTACATGGAACCAATGTATGTATATATTGCAATTGGTCGATTAGAGAAATTTATCAGTTAAGAAAAATCAAAACTTTGTCATGGTCAGGAACCGCCAGACAATATATTAGTTAGTGAAACAAAGTCAGTGCCCAGTGACGCCTAATGGTAGATAGCAACATATATTTCCTTTTTATAGTGTTTCTAGGTTCGGTTTTATGACCTTTCTTTACCATTTTTGTTTTATTTTCTTATTTTGTGTCTTTTTTTTTACTTTTGTGGCACTTATTTTATTTTTATTAATTACCTGAAATTTTGAAAAATGATCATCTTTTTGTACATGTTCGTAATTGTAAAAAAGAAGTTCACATTTTATAATAATCACCTTTTGCTAAAATATGCTCAATTTGTTTCAAAGAGTTAGGAGTTTTCTAAAAACAAATCAAAGAGCCTATATAAAGTATTCGTCTTTCAAAAAATGTTCTTGGTTTTTGGGAAAATATTTGGAATTGTAAACTTTTCAAATATTTTTTATTAAAAATAGAAGTTTTAACTTTATATTTATTTAAACTTTTCTACTCCAGATGGTTATTTTACCACGCTTGAGACGCTAAGTCACTAGGGTCTAAATGCGCCCGCGTTATGTGTCGCTCATAATGATCTGTATTACATCCCGCCTCAAGGTTTTCTATGTAGGTGCATTTTTGGGTCGGCCTTTTTCATTCATTGGCTCGCTTGCTCGCTCACTGTACAGTTTAGTTTTTGTTCTTCTTTCTATATATTCGTTTGGACCGACTTTTAGTTGTTTTTCTCTCTTTATTTTCACTGTTTTCTTGACAGTTTTTAGTATTTTCTTCTTTTCTTGCTTTTCTGCATGTATTCTTTACAGTTTTCGTCGGTTTCCAATGGTTATGAAATTTTCTTCTTTTATATATGGTTTTGAATGTTTTCATTAGTTTCTCGGTTTTAAATAGCTTTTTTATTTCAACCTTTTAATGTGTTTTCTTTATAGATCTCCTTGATTTTCCATTTTTATGTTCTTTTCTTTTTCTTTTTTCTGTTTCCCATTTCTTTTTTATATGTTGAACATCTTCTAAATTATTTATTAAAATATTGGAGCCAATATATGTCCTCCATGTGTACTTTTGTTCATATACATTGTAATTTTTTCTTATACGTCTGAAGCATTTTCTGGACATGTTGAATATTTTCAAAATATATGATTAAGATTTTGGTTAAATATATGTTTTGGTGTCTACTTTTTTCGTATACATTGTACATTTTTCATATACACAATGGATATCTTTTTACACAAGTTTAACATGACAACCTTTTTTCAAATATATTTTTCTGCCAATTTTCAAATTCTACATTTTTTGTACACATCTAAACATTATTTTTGTACATGGTTAACATTTTTCAAATACATAATTAACATTTTTTAATATACATTGTTGTGTGTGCTTTTCTTCATAGACATTGTAAAAACAATTATAAATCAGGGAAAAATTACGCGTGTTTAACAGTTTTTTTCATACAACAAAAAACTCGTCGAATATTTTTCATACTTTAACACTGAACTTTAGTTGGTGTGTTCTGACAACTCGTCGAATTTTGGGTCATTCATACAACAAAAAACAATGCACAAGCACAAAACAAGCTGTGGAAAGAATAACGAATTTTGATTTGATTGATTCATACATACAAAAAGCCGAAGAAGAGCTTCAGTGTTCGTTCTTCGGTGCACACGAGCAGAGCTCACTCTGCTCACTGATGAGCAGTTGATCAAGGAAAGAGGGCCTCAGCTCAGGGGTTCTTGGCCTTGATCCTCAGCTTCCTCGCGATGGCGGCAGCCCTCGGGTGCCCGGCCTTCCGGTCGCCGCCGCTCTGCTCCATCTCCACCCAGTTGATCACCCGGAGCACCAGCGACTGCGGGCAGCTCTGCGCCGACGACTTGCCGGTAGTGCTGCTCGTGCGCTTCTTCTTCAGCCCGGCCTCCAGCGCCGCCTCCAGGAACTCCATGAACCAGCCCCCGGCCTCCGCCTGCATCTGCCTCGCCATCCTCAGCGACGACCCCAGAGGCGACTGCGCCACCGCCACCGCTGCAGGAGCGGACGACCTCTTGCTCTTGTCGTCGCCGCCGTCGACGGCCGTCTTGTCCAGGCACTTCCTGCTGGCGCTGGAGCTCCGGGCACCGCCGTCCTGCCGCGACGAAGGGTCCTGCAGCGTGCCCGGCGCGAAGGACACCGACTTGGACACGCCCCCGAACCCGAGCAGGCCCCGCCGCCTCGCCGGCGTGGTGGCCCTGTTCTGCGCGATCTCCTGCAGCACGTTCGGCGCCGGCGTCGCCTCGGCCTCGGTGGCGGCAAGCACGTCTGCCGCGGCGGCCATGGAGGTGGCCGCCTGGATGGACTCGATGTCGGCCACGGCCTGCGCGGCCTCCTGGTGGAAGCTGAGGAAGCCGTCGAAGCAGGCCGCGGGCGCGTCCGGCCTCGCCGCCTTGCTCACGTCGGCGAACATCCTGGCAACGAAACGATCAAACACATTCATTCTCGTGATGGCAGACAGACATACAGACAGTGTCAATCACCATTGATGGAGGACATACTTGTAGATCCTGACGACGTTCTCCGTGGCCGACGCGTTGCGCAGCGCCTCCAGCGCCGCCTTCTGCGCCTGCTCCCGCTGCTCCATGGCCTCCTGACATGACAAAATTTCAGTTCAGAGTTCAGAGTTGAGATAGAACAACTCACAGAAATTCTGAATATCTGACGATCACACACCTTGCCGAGGGAGCTGAGCTTCACCGGCACCGGCACGCGGGTGGCCGACGAGGAGGGCCGCCGCTTGGAGGAGGTGGCGGTGCTGCCGGCGTCGTCGTCGGAGACCGGCGAGGAGGGCTCCTCCTCCCTGGCCCTCCTGCTCATCGTCCGCACGGCGGTGCAGCTCATGGAGCTCTTCTCCTGCACACACACACAGTTTATCTTCAGTTAACTTCAGCAGCTTCAGCAGCCATGGAAAAAATGTTCAGTTCAGGTGTGCAGAGGAGGAGGAACATACAGGTGCGAAGGGGCTCTTGGGGATCTTGTTGGGCGGCGGAGGAGGGTCGCCGCGGTCGGCGACGAAGCTCCGGCTGCGTGTCACCAGCCTCGGCATGACGCTGGTGCTCTTCCTGACGGAAGACGCGGAGCTGCGCGCCGGCGAGGGCCGCTCCTTGACGGGCGTCCTGTCCTCGAAGCAGAGCGCGATGGGCCGGACGACCTTGGGCGACGCCGCCGTGGCACCGCCATGGTTCTCGGGGCCCCAGGAGCCCCTGCGCGGCGCGGCGGGCTTCCTGGCGAGGGGCTCGGGGGTGCCGACGACGAGCGGGTGTCGCCCGGGAATCGGCCTGGCGCCGACGACGACGGGGACGGGGGAGCCCGGGTCGAGGCGGTCGACGTGGAGGAACTGGCCGAGGCTGAGCTTGTTGGCGAGCACGAGGTCGGCCTGGGCGGGCGGCAGCGTGGCGTAGATGGAGTGAGAGGAGTCGGAGACCTTGACGTAGAAGCGGCCGTGCTTGGGGAAGAGGTCCACCTCGTCCATCTCCGCCGGCACGATGTCCGTCACCTGCAGCACCGCCGTCCGGTGCTCGCCGACCGGCTTCGCCGCGCCCGTCTTCATCCCGTCCAGCAGCTTCAGCAGCACGCCTGCCGACAGCGTCGCCATGGCGGTCTGATCTGGGGAGATGGGATTTGAGTTAGTGCGATCGCAAGAAAGAAAGAAAGAATGAAATGCTCTGTTCTTGGACAGAAAACAGCAACGCGTTCTTGATCCAGGCTGAATTTTACTGCGGGGCGCATGAATTCGCACCCGATCTTGCCCCCGAACAACGCGGATCCGAGGAAACCCCGGCCGATTCGGGAAAGAAAGCCTTGGGCGGTTCAATTCTTGCCTTTTCAAGAAGAGGGCGGATCAGAAATCTTCTTGCAGGAAAGGAAACCAATCATGGCGGCGTCGAGCGGGGCAGACAGGGGATGAAGAACAACCAAACAGGGCGATGGACTGGTCCGTACCTGGGAGAGAGTACGGGGCACTGCTGCTTGATCTCCGCGCCGGCCGGCCGTCCGGCGACGAACTGACAGCAGCAGGGGAGCCTCGGAGGGGAGGGGAGCTTTGCGCCGACGGCGAGATCCCCGGGCGGCTGCGGCGAGGGAGGGAGGGGATGGACGGAGAAGCTGGTCGCGCGGGGTGGGGGAGGGAGCTGGAGAGAAAGATTGCAGCTGGTAAAGAAGAAGGAGGGGCGTGCGGCGGCGACTGGAGAGGGGAGAAGAAGATGAAAACGAAATTGGAACGTTGCTCAACGGTCGACTCTGAGCTGGGGGGCGAAATGACGGCGCTGCCCCTGACACCTGTCACGTGACCTGTGATTTGTTTTTTTTTCGAGTAAATGCAACAATTTGTTACTACAGTGTAATTTTGGTCCCTTGAGAACAAAAAATGCTCGTCCGGATCGTCCAACTTGTCTATATGTTCTTAAAAGCAGTAAAGGCATCCGTGTTCAGCTGGTCGACCACGTACAAAACGATGGCGCCGCCCCTCCTCCCCTATCTCCGACCGCAAGCTCGTTCGCTGCCGGCATCAGTCGTTACATGACGTACGCTCATGTTTG
>LR880968.1:203430-214658 GCA_904067115.1 Aegilops sharonensis | reverse complement strand
AAATAGTTCATGAACTAAAAACTTCATGGATATAAATTTTTTTCACTAATATCAAAAAAGTAAACAAAAACTAAGATAAAATTTGAAAAAAGTTCATGGATTTTTGAAAACAAATTCATGATTTTGAAAGATTTTCATTGATTTTAATATAAAGTTCATGGATTAAAAAAATAAAATCTCACGAATTTGTGAAAACGTTCTAAATTTGAAAAATAAAAATAAAAGTAAAAAAGGAAAAAAATAAAAATAAAATTTAAAAAGTAGAACAGAAAAGGGAAAACCAAACAAAAACGTTCTAAAACAAACAAACAAAAAAGAAAAAGAAAACTGACTTAAAGCTCCCTCAATTGTATTTGGGCGCACCGTCTGGACCTAATACCGCGCATCCGGTAGCAACAGGGTGCATGCCTGTTATTTTCTCTTCGCATGAGGGTAATTACTTATTTTCTTTCTGTTGTGCTTTATGTAAAATGTTCTTGAACTGTCTTTAGTGTAGATAAAATGCATGAGCTAACGCTTTTGAACGAACACATAAACTGAGCAATAGCAGCCGATCTTCATCATGATGATTATTGAGCCAGCCAATTGTTGATATTTTTTTGTTAAATTATATTCTAGTGTGCAGTGGTAGAGCTAGACGAAATCTGCCGAGGAGGGCCAAAGACAAAATATGAGTTGCAAAATCAAACTTATTGATACGTTCTTCCATAAATTGTATACTAGTATGCAGTGGCGGGGCTAGACGAAATCTATCCACGGAAGGCCAAAGACAGAATATGAGTGTTGGGGTGAGGAGGGGCGCCAAATATATTCTCATCTATGCTCTCCTATAAAAAGAATTCTTCTAAAATTGGTTCAAACCTTGGGGTGGGGTGGGGGGGGGGGGCATTTGCCCCCTTAGTTTAACACATAGCTCCGCCTCTACCATTGTCCACGGTGCCGAGGAGGACCATTTCAAGCTTCTCCATGATACGATCAACATCGTGGGCTACTTTAGCTTCGAAGATTTCTCCTCGCCGAGTGCGCCGCCATGGACGTGTGGGGCCCCCAAAGACAAGCTGGACGGTCGCACGGTCCATGCGACGACGAGGTGCGCGGCCGCGCGGTCTCGTCTGCTCCAAGGATGAGGTCGGGGGGTGGGGGGACGTAGGCATGCCGCCATCATCCGATACGAGAAGTCTAAATCCGGGGTCCCCCCGGAACACACAGGGAGCAAGGACAGTCCGACGACACGTCCAACGAGGTAATGATGCCCGCGGGCGCCATTGTTGAAGATTCGGCCAAGGCCGAAACAAGCTTTCGCTAGCTGAATTGCACCAGACACCAGCCGGACCACCTTCTTTCACCACGCCCCCACAGGAGCAGCCAATGCGCCGCCGGGAAGCAAAAACCCACAGCCAAAGCCGCGACGGTGTCTTCACCGCCATAACATTGCGTCGACGACTCAAGGCCGCGCACACGATGAGCCTGGGCACCCACGCCCTAGAGATGCAGCTGAGGAAAGCCCCACCGCCGCCTTCATCCCCTGCTCGGGCTTTGCCCAGCGGCGATAGGGAGATCGAAGGCAGTGACGATCAAACCCTAGATGAAGCAGGGGGGTCACCGCTGCGAGCAGTGTAGAAGCGCCCCGCGCTTTTGGCTTTTGACTCCTCTGGTGAAGGTTTGAACATGTGGCAGAATCTATCTTTGGTAAATTATGACTGAATTTGTTGCCGGCCGCAATTTCTTCTTGTTGTTTTGCACTACGAGAGAGAGACAGACAGAGAGAGAGAGAGAGAGAGATTGTTCACACACGATGGGTCGGTGGGTAGCTACCTTACACTCACGGGCCATCTACTTGTTGGCCCATATTGCAAGTGCTTGATCACTTCAGCGGTCGCCCACCTGGTTGCACACTTGATCGTTGTTTGACCGGTCGTTGTTAACCAGCCGTTGACTTTAGAAAACAAAGATAAAACTTAAAAACAAAATAAGTATCAAAATTGAAAATTGTTCACGAATCTTTCAAAAAAGTTCATTGAATTTTAAAAAAGCCCCTGAATTTGAAAATAAAAGTTCATGAATTTTAATAAAAGTCTTCCAATTTGCAAAAACTGCATTGAATTTGAAAAAAAAAGGTTATGTAATTTTCCAAATCATCAAATTTGGAAAAATGTTCATCCTATTTTAAAAGTTCATCAATTTAGAAAACAAATGTTCACGAACTTTAAAAAACGTACATTAAAGGAAACAAGAAAAGAAACAGAAAAAGGATAAGAGAAAAAGAAAAAGAACAAACCGAATTAAAGAATAAAATAGAAGAAAAAAAGAAGTAGGTATGCATGAGAGGATGAGTGACCTCGTGGTTGCTGCACTTTCCTTCGAACGGTAAGGTTTAAACGAAAAAGGAAACAGACATGGGCCAGCCCAGAGCGAAGCGGGAGTGTGCGTCCTTTTGAAGTTTATACTGTAACGGGCGCCTGAAGCGTGGAATAGTGATTTCCGGGAGAGCTCCTAATTGGCGCCTTATGCACCAATTGGGGCAACTCGCGCTGATGGGCCGTCCAAACACAACGTTTGGAGCACTTGTTCAATAGTAACGTTTTCTCCAGAAAAAAGTAAGTTTCTAGTTTGCTAGGTTATCTTTCCCTGTTTCAAAGGGTTTGGTCTGTTGCTAGCTTGACCGGTCGCCGCTGACGTTGAGTAGACTCATGTAGACCGTTGAATTTTCAGACAAAAAAGTTCAAAAGATTCAGAAAAAGTCGTAAAAACAAAACAATCAAAAATTTCTAAAAACTTTCATATTTGCAGAAAAAATCAAAAATCCGAAAAAGTTCCAAAATTTTGAAAACAAATTTGCAAATTTGTGAAAAGTTCATGAAGTAAAAAAATCATGAATATCAAAAAGTTATCGAATTTGAAAAATAAAATTAGAATAAGTAAGAAAAGTTCATGAAATTTGAAGAAAGTTGATGGATTTTGAAAAAAAAAGTTCACAATATTGGAAAAAATTCATGAAATAAAAACATCATGGATACGAAAAATTTCACTAATTTGGAAATACTTAACAAAAACTCCAAGCAAATTTCATGAAATTAGAAAATAGTTTATAGAATTTTTGAAACAACGATCACAATTTTGAAAAAAGCACATTGATTTTAGTAAAAAGTTCATAGATTAAAAAAATTCGTTGTCTTGAAAAAATGGTTCACATGTTTGAGGGAAAAAGTTCATAACTTGGAAAAAAGTTCACGAACTCAATGAAAACATTCACAAAATTTCAGAACAATTTCACGAATTTGAGAAAAAAAAATCACAAATTTGAAAAAATGTTCATGTATTTGAAAAAGACAAAAAGTAAAGTAAAAGAAGGAAAAGTAAAGTAAAAAAAATGAAAAAGATAAAACCAAAGAAAACTGATCCAAAACAAACAAAAAAAGAAAAAGAAAACCGGCTGGAGCTCCTCAAAACCGGCTTGGAAGATTCTGGAATCTTCCTAAAACCAGTGATTGAATCTATCAAGTACCTTTTAAATGGACCGGCCTACAAAAAATCAATTGGGAGGCTCGGTGTGCGCCAGGTTGTTTAAATGCCCGTAAACGGCGAATAGGAATTGGGGGTTCAAACTGTTTTTTTATTCAGGGTGCTGGTTTTTCCGGTTCTTTGGTTTCCTTGTCCTTGTTTTTTTTAATGAAAACGTTAACATTTAATAAAAGGAGAGGAAACCAAATGAGAAAAATAATAGTATTACTCTGTGCATCCGTGCATAAAACGACGAAGAGGCGTAGAAATGAAGACATATGCTAGAGCATGGGATAATTGATCTAGCGGATAAGATGGTTGCGGCCTAGTTTGTTTGGCCCATTTCAGCTCGACGTCTCAATGTATAAACAATTCTTCCTAGTTATGTATCAGCACCACAAGCATATGCTCCCTTGTACGAAATAAAGGACAATATCACTCATTTAGACGTGGACAAATAGCTCGTAAAAAATGGACAAATAGCTCGTAAAAAAATGTATGCATAAGATAAGAAAGATGGTTAATTCTTTCGAAAAAGTAAAACGTGACACCCACCTTGCTAGTTTGAACAAAAGATGCATGTTTTGCATCACGATGATGTTGGATCAACCTCTTTTTCACAAGAGTTTTTCACATATTGGTGAGACGGGACAGGACACGATGACCCATTTTTTGTGTGTTTTGACTCGTCGAATGAACTTTTAACAGGTGGTAGAAGCTTAAATAAATTATGACTGAGTTTGTTGCCGGCGGCAATTTCTTCTTCTTCTTTTGCCCTACAAGAGAGAGAGAGAGAGAGAGAGAGAGAGAGAGAGAGAGAGAGAGAGAGAGAGAGAGAGAGTTCCTGCACATGGTGGATCATCCATGGAAACAGAAGCCCTAAATAATTGCTCGCGTGCAGCGGATCCAGCACGTGCTCAAAAGCGACGCGGCTTGGCTAGCTGCTCATGCACAGATAGTAAAAACATCCAAAAGGCCATCATTGTCGCGTTGATCAAACCAACGATCTGCTTTGCTTGTCTATCGCAGTCACTTGTGTCATACGCGTAGTGTCAAAAAACGTCTTACATTATGAGATGGAAGGAGGGAGTACTATATAAGAAAAGAATCAGAGCAAATTTGTTTGGTAAGCAACAAGATAACAAAGCTCCGTACACACGACCGGACAAGACGCCGAGGAGCTTTGGCGGGATTCGTAGGGAATCGATCCCCTCCTCCAATGGCGGACACGGTCGGAAGAAGCTGGATGTAGGGTATTACTCTTTGAAGACCCAAACCTGGGTAACCTATGTGTGCAGACTCCGCCCCGATACTTTCGACCTAGTCATGAACCGTACCGAGGGATCTGACAGTATTTTACGCCGTCATCCGCTATTGCTCTCTTTCGCCATCCCAACTTTAGAAGAGATCAACGCATTCACCTTGCAAGAATGAACTCACCAGACTACGCCACCATCCTGCGCACTTCCATCAACATGCATCCGCCACCGAGAGCTCCATGATGCCTACGAGACTGGCTGATGTTGATGCGGTAGAAGCCATGCCGCTCCACCCTTGCCACCGCATGAGAACACGCTGAGACCAGGGCCCTCCATGAAGCCATCCATTAGTCACTCCGGCCAGTTTACAACTCCAAAGATGACACCCCAAGGGGTGGTGGGACGCAGGCACGCCGCCATCATCCGATCCAGGAAGTACAAATCTAGGGTTTCCCCTGGAGCACATAGGAAGCAAACGCAGCCCCACAACGCCTCCAACGAGGTCATGACGCCCGCGGGCACCGTCCTCCAAGGGCAGTCCGGCAGCGGCGCGGAGATCGAACCCTAGATGAAGCAGGGGGTCACCGCAGCGAGCAGCGTAGAACCGCCTCGCGCTTTTGCCTTTTGACTCCTCTGGTGAAGGTTTGAACATGTGGCAGAATCTATCTTTGGTAAATTATGACTGAATTTGTTGCTGGCCGCAATTTCTTCTTCTTCTTCTTTTTTTCGCACTAGAATCGAGAGATTGTCCACACACGGCCGGTCGGTGGGTAGCTACCTTTACCCTCACTCTTTCTTGAGTTTGTTCGCTGTTGACGCACGCACGCAGCTCAGACTCCCAAACCAACGATCGTGGATGCTTATATTATCACAGTCGTCGTTTTCACATAGCCAAACCTTATTGTGTATGGAAAAAAGAAGCAGAGCGATTACTTGGCAAACAAATTTGTTTGGTGAGCATCCATGAGGATAACAAAGCTTTCGTCCTACACACGGCCATCCGGACAAGATGCTGGACAAAGCGGTTTGGCAGGGAATCGATCCACCTGGTTTCTCAAGGCGTTCTGGAAGCTCAACAACACAAAAACTTGTGCAAGAAAGAGAAAGAGGATCTCAGAAGCTGGATTTCACTCACATGCAGAGGAGCCACTAGTGAACCAACCTACTACTAACCCTAACCCAGCCAGGAAGAACACTAGTACTACGTAGTACTACAAGGAGAGAAATCTTAGTAAGCTGGAACAAACATCGTCACTTAGAACATTGCTGCCCCGACCCGACCGATGAAAAAAGGATCAACTACCCCCCTTGCAGCACAGCTGCAAAATCAGTAATCAATCTACCAGCTTTATCCACTCCCCTTGCATCCGCGCATCAGCTAGCCTCCGGTCGCCATGGCAAGCAAAAAAGATACAGACATAGACAGATCATGTCCGCAGCGTCGAGACGGCGGCGAGGCCGCGCAGCCTCTGGGCGACCCTGCCGGCGTCGAGGCCCATGCGGGGGCAGAGCGCCTGCGAGTGGACCGTGTAGAAGATCTTGTCCCCCACCACGGAGAAGCTGGCGCTCACCACCTCCGCGCCCTCCTGCTCCAGCACCGCCATCACCTCGTGCAGCCGGAACGGACGCCCGGCCTCGCTCGCCAGCGCCACGTCCAGCGCCGACCCGTCCTGGCACCGCACCTCCACCACCGGCAAGACGGATGGTTGTGCCTTGTAGTCGCCGGCGGAGACGGATGAGGAGCAGCCGGAGAGGGCCGCCTGCTTGCGGCGCTTGAGTTCGTCGATGCGGCTCTTGAGTGTCTTGATGTAGGCCGCCGCGCCGTCCAGCTGGTCCAGCTGCGTCGCCGCATCCTGCACAGACACAACCAAAGCCGTCGTCGTGAGACGGTGCTTTCTAGTAGTGGTAGTGGGCTAGTGGCTACTTGTAGTAGAATAAAGAAATGATCCACTGATAATATTGTACTTGTGATCAATAAGTGTAGTAGTGATCCACGCACAATTAAAAAACGAATTCAGATTTTGTCAGGAAGAGAAAGGCATGTGCTTCGGGGGGACTCAGAGAAGTGATCTGCGATCTTGTGTAGGTCAGTAGGTGGGTGAGAGGATTATTGTGAAGAGATGTTTTGAGGATTTGGTTGACCACAAAGTAGTAGTTATGTTGAGACTTATCCGATTCGGGACGTGGAGCGAATGAGTGAGCGGCACTACTACTACTAGTACACTGATGATATCGCTGTCTGATGAGCGAATCAATATGCTAGCCACGTGTGGAAATAAAAATGTTGGTGGATCTATACTACTAGTAGCACGTTTTGTTGTGCATGTCACCACCACCAACCAATTTCACGCAGACAGAGAGACACAATAATTCAGTGGACTACATCACACACGTATTTATTACTCCCTCCGTAAACAAATGTAAGAGCGTTTAGATCATTATATTATTTTAATGATCTAAACGCTCTTATATTTCTTTACAAAAGGAGTATTTGTTTTCAGAAAGAAAATACTCATAGGTGTAGTATATTATGTGTACAGGCAGCTATGAGTATATTATGTGACGCCTTTTATTTCTTGTTTCTTTTGTAAATATATATATACTGTATTCTCTACTGTATGTGTTTTCCTAGTGCTCTGACAGCGGCATGAGTTGGGCTAATCAATCAGCCAACATGTGGCTTTTTGGGCCAAGTTAATACAAGACGACCAAGAAGAAGAGAAGAGAGGATGTTTACCTTGTTGCTGGACGGCGGCGAGGAAGATGAAGAGGAATAATGGCGGAGGTGGTGGGCTGAGGAGGCCGGGACGAGCGAGGAGAGCTTGAGGCAGAGTCCTTTCATGTGCAGCCGCCGGTTCTTCTCCACGTCCTTGCGCTCCATCTTGCTGCCGCCGCTGCTGGTCGTGTGGTTCCCGTCCACCGCCATGGCACCGGCGGCGGCTTCTCCGCGGCCGCTCTGCCTCCTGCTCTTCATTGCTGTGGTGAGTCGAGTTGCGCTTGGTGTATCTCTCTCAAGGAGGAGCAAGGAAGGTGCGCAGAGAGTGAGAGGGAGGTATTGGATTGGGTTGTAGCTGGTGTTGGTGTTGGTGTTGGTGTGTCGTAAACTGCAGGGATGGATTTGATTATATTGAAGGTGGAAGCTAGCTGAGGTGAGGTGTGGATGAAGATTGGAGCTGGTGGTTGAGCTGGGTGTGGAAGGGGAGGGGAGCTTATTTATACAGCCGGAGCGTGTTGTGGACGGAGGGAGGAGCAAGACGGACGGACGGCGACTGATTAATTAATTAATAAAATGGAGCAACCGGAGGCAGCTAAAAAGGAAAAAGAGAGCTATAAATAAAGAACGAATCAGTTGAGTGAGGGATGGACGGAGGGAGCAGCAACTCCCTCTGGTGGTGGTGTTGGTGGTGGTGGTGGTGGTCAGAGGTCAACTCCCTCTTGTCCGGGTCCATCGGAACGTGTATGTTTGGCTGGGCAGCTGAGGTTGCTGTCAGGCCACCCGAGTTCGAGTCCACACTCAGACGCGCGATGCTCACGGAGTTTCTTTTATAAAAAAAATTCCAACGAGGGTTAGCCCTTTAAGTTGATCTTATTTATTTTTTTATGTTTTCGCGTGGGTTCCTCTGCTTTCTCTCCACTGCAGCCTGCCATGCGCAACCAGATTGTTGATTGTTGCTTTGCTCGGCCATGTGGAATGGAGTGTGGCGAGGGTAACGGTTCACCGCGGCTTTTGCAGAAAATCACAAAAGACCGCCAACTCGGCATCAAGCGAGTAACAAAACACACCGATTCGGGAATGAGCCGTGTCCAACAACAGAACTGACGTGTGGGACCCGGCTAGCGAGCTGATGTGGCCGAGCCGGGGAAGAAGAGACGGCCATCCTCTGTTTCCAGCGATCGGATCAGTTGGTACCAATGATGTCGATCGCTGTGGTGGCCGTTCTCCGCGTCATCACTTTGCCTTCGAAAGGATTGAGATTTTAAAGTTTGTGGCGGTCTTCATTCTAGAGGAATATCTGATGCAAAGTAAGTATCAAGGTTCAAGGAACTCAGTTTGACAACAGTCACTTCAGTCCTGCGGGATCTTCATTTTATAGTATTTTTCGTGAAGCTCACGCGGATGTAACATGATAAATCTCTACCCTAACAAATTAATACTCTGCATCAAGATTATGCACAACTATAATTATGGAATTTGTAGTTTATTTACTCTTTAAATTAAATTGGTTATCCCGAATTAACCATATAGATGGTTTTGGTATGACATTATTTTTCGCTTATTGGCTACTAGTATGCATGACGATGATGCAAAGTGTTGCTTTCCATCCGTTTCCTGGCCTCCGTCCCGTTCCACCATGCTTGATGATCCACTCGCAACTGAGAAAACCGCACGCGGTTTGAAATGGGTCAATGGAGCCCGGCGATCGTCGTCTCGCTCCCGCCGTCCAATTCCATTTTCTCACTCCAACGCTGGCTGCCGGCCAGATCGGGGATGACTCATGCATCGTTGCTTGGAAAACTTACGCCATGGTTAAGTGGTGCTTCAGGGTAAGATTAGCTCCAGCTCCGCCCTTGTGCATACACACCACATACACAAAACACACAAACACCATCATTCACAGAAAGGAGAAGAAAAAATAGAGTCGCTGTCAACGTACGTGTCCTATCGACCATAAGCGGTCCAAGCAACTTTTAGCACCTTTTTATTTATTATCAAGGGGGCCTGTCTTTCACAATCATGCACCCACGCCTCCCAAACCCATCCTCTAATATATCGATAATATAGGCAAGAAACAATGCCCAGTTAATGATCACGTGATGATTTCGACATCTGTTTCCACATAAAACCAAACTAGTTACTCCATGCGAATTGAGATATAGGCTGACAAAGCAGTGAGACGACTATGTATATGCAGCATTGGATATGTTGATTAGCTTTGGATAATCATATATATATATATATATATGCATGCAATAATTGTGGGTTCAAGGTAGAGCAACGTATTCCGTGACGCTCGGGGTGATGTGACACAGGTCGTGTCTGGACTTCCCGTCGATTAGTGTAACCCGTTTTGTTCTGCTTGCTTTTGTTTTTGTATTTTCAAATTCCCACGAATCTTTATTTTATGGGAATCAGTTTCCATCGATATTTATTTTTTTATACAAAATTATTCGTATTTCTACAGTCTACTTGCATTCACACTCTTATAATGTATACCTGACTGACGTGTATAGGAGTTGTTAATTCACCTAATTTAAGCACTTTAATTAATTGAAGATGTAGTTGTGGCAATTAGTTAATTGAAAATGTAGTAATGTGTTTATGGTTTTGTACGATGTAATTAAGATGACGAGAGTGACACAATAACAAATAAATTAAGCAAACCAATATCGTATTGTTTCTTTTTGCGTGAAAGTTTCCGATCTATTCATCTTCAAATATGGTAGTACATCAAACAACAGAAAAAAAATTATATCTACATCCATAAACCACCTACCCACCACTACAAACAATAAAGCAAGCTGAAGGATTGGTTTGAGACGCCTATCACGCCCTCAAATACCACAAAAGGTATTGCTGTGAAAAGAGTACTGCAGTCACTTCCACGCGCCGAATAAATATGTACAAATATGAACAAACGGAATGTTCTTTTCGGCCCTTCCCAATCACTTGCACACCCTCGGTCCACCTGTTATCAACCTGCCTGTCGGGTTGCCAGGGTGTGTGCCTTCTGGGAAGATCGAAAGGCTTGCATCACCCGCAAGAGCCTGTCGCCGCAAGCCGCCCAGCAACAGATGGCTGGGAGGCACTGTTTGCCCTCGAGCTGCCCAGTAAGACGGTACTCCACCATTCTTTATAGGAGTAATAGTTGAGGAGATCAAACAGTGCTATACATGCCTTCGGTTATCTTCTATCGTATGTGAACTAAAACATCAACAATGTTAAGTAGCAGACGAATTGTGCAATCGTGTGTGCTGCATATATTGAAGGAAATATGCCCTAGAGGCAATAATAAAGTTATTATTTATTTCCTCATATCATGATAAATGTTTATTATTCATGCTAGAATTGTATTACCTGGAAACATGATACATGTGTGAATACATAGACAAACATAATGTCACTAGTATGCCTCTACTTGACTAGCTCATTAATCAAAGATGGTTATGTTTCCTAACCATAGACATGTGTTGTCATTTGATTAACGGGATCACATCATTAGGAGAATGATGTGATTGACTTGACCCATTCCGTTAGCCTAGCACTTGATCGTTTAGTATATTGCTATTGCTTTCTTCATAACTTATACAAAGTTCCTACAACTATGAGATTATGCAACTCCCGTTTACCGGAGGAACACTTTGTGTGCTACCAAACGTCACAACGTAACTGGGTGATTATAAAGGTGCTCTACAGGTGTCTCTGAAGGTACATGTTGGGTTGGCGTATTTCGAGATTAGGTTTTGTCA